>CM075211.1:26700475-26764598 GCA_037577465.1 Liposcelis bostrychophila | reverse complement strand
GTCAGGACTCGCCTTTTAAAAATGTGAATTTTTCTGATGTGAGAGGGGCAGGAGGAGCAAAAATTACCGTTGTTCTGTTTCAGTTGGGCCCATAACCTGACAATATCTGTATTTGGAGATTCATATTCTACGTTATCATTTGGGGGAGGGAGACTTCTGCAGTAAAGGAAAATGAGGTGGTAAAAATGTCAAAAGAAAGACGAAGTATTATTTGGAACTTTCCTTATGTAATTTAAGTAGCTTCTTATTAAAACCAGACGTATTTCTTCAGTGCTTCCAAATTCATAAAGTCTAACTAAAACCAATAAAGGTTCCTCACGACTTCTATTAAAAAAAAAAAAACCAAAAACGATAAAAAAAGACAACATAATGCTACGTTTTATCATTTTAAAAAGAGTCTTTTAAAAAAGTTTATATCTCCCGTTTCCATTAAAAAAGAAAGAAGAAAAGAAAATCATAGGGCAATGATACTTTTTAAATTGGAAAAACTAATAAACGGCCGACGGCAATACTTGTCTTATCTCCCCGTATTTTTTTATTTTTATTTTCTGTATAAAATCAATCTGTATTCCGTATAAAGGAAACTTAGAATATGTGACAGGATATCGGATATCACTTTGAGTCCCTAACCTCCCCCTTTTATCCTCCTTTTCCTCCCAGTCAGTCCAGAGGAAAAAAAAGAAAAAAAAAAGGAAAAGAAAATGGGGCAGAGTAAAGTCAAAAGCCAATAAATGTCCACAGTTTTTATTGCAAGCAAAATATGATTGTGGCGCCGCAAATTTTTTTTTATCTTTTCACCCGTCAAGAATTTTTTCTTTTCCAAATAAAAATTTCATTTGGAAATTTTCGCTAATTTTAATTTGGAAAATAATGGTTGGCCTATTTTTTTTTTGGAAGAAAAATAAACTCTAATAATAATGTAGACCTTTCCCTGATAGGGCTCTTGTGTGTCATTGTTACAAGGTAATATAAAAACTCAGTTTGTCAGCAAATGGCTCTTTGTTTAGTTATTTCAGTTTTCCCTTTGTCATTGGGAGAAACGGGTTTTCTCCTATTTTTTTTTTCTTTTTTTTCTTCTTCTTTCGCTGTTTTTCTAACAGTCCAATCTCACGTTGTCTAAATCCGAATGACTTTCCCTTCTTCTAAATAAATGACATCAGTCAGCGTAAGTACTCGAACTCCTTTCGGCGATTTTATCAGTTTGGGGATGAAGGCTTCGGTTTTTATCTCTTTTTTACGAAAAATGAGAGGCAGAGCACGAGTTTCCCCCCCAAATGGATTTTTTTTCCCCCTTCATTCTTTTTCTTCTAGTTCGTTAAGGAACCGTTAAAAAGGTACGATTGGGGTTGATTAAAATTATTAGGAAAAACTCTTAACGGCTGCTACTGTACGAAGGGTTGTCCGTAGGCGGGGGGGTTAAAATCAGCGAAAATAATGCTTACGTAATTTATGGACTATCCCTTAGTACTTCAATTATTGGGGAATAATTTGAAGAACACAAAAACGCCTGCAGGATGTAAATTAGGCTTCCTTACTAAAGAGACACTACGTCCGGGGTTTTTGAAATCGCAGAAACCAAATTTCAGGTTCTAAATAGTGATGCCCATAAAGTTAGTTCTTAAAGCTTTGGAAAAACGGATTCGTTTTTAAGAAAATTTCTTCAGCTAAGCACTGAGACAAAAAAAGTTCTTAAGGTTAACACCTTTGCGTTTAAATTCCGAGTACAAGATCGGATGATTAAAAATAATTCTCATTGCAACCAAAATTATTTCGGAAAATAAATTTGCATTAAATTACCCATGAGCTAATCGTGAGGAATAAAATTTTAAAAATTTAACGACTTACGTTTTCTTGAATAAGCCGAAGCATGTTGGCGTTTTTTTCGTAATGGGAATCTGCAATCAGAATCTGCATGGATTCTCTTATCATCGGTTGAATGTCCGAATTCTGAGTGCTGTAGTTGAGCAAAACGGCAGCGCCGATTAAGCCGCATATAAATTTCAATACGTAAAAGCCGATCATCTGGAAAGAAAAAAAAAATGGAAAAAATTCATAAATTAGAAAAAGAAATGAAGGAATAAATGTTGCAATTTTCATTCGTTTTATTTTGGTATCAAATTATTATCTCCCGTGCGATATTCAAAATTTAAAGCTACATAAAACTAGACAATTACGTTGGCAATGGATTTTAATTCTACGGAAAAGGTGGAAAAAAAAGTACTCAGACGCAATTTATTATCGTGAGAATTTTGCTAAAAAAGCGTGAGTTTATTTATTTATTTTTTTTTTTTCCTTTCCCGATAACCCATATTTTCATTTTAAAAATAAATTAAATGATTTCGAATAAAATTATTGGATTTTTGTTCCCTGATAACGGGATTAGTGTCGTACTAAAAATAGATTCTTTAGAAGTTTCGGTTTTTTTAAGTTAACGTTAAAAAGAGGAATGAGGACCATCTAAAGAACCTTAAAAGGAACCTTTGAAGTCCGTATTACGAAAGCCCTGAAGGTTCAAGTATCTATGTTTTCTTCATTGTTTGCTCCGGAACTGACACGTTTTTTCGGTTCGTTGCTTGCTCCGGAACAAGCAATATCTGTTCCTGAACAGATGTTTTTTTTATTGATTGTCTGTTCCGGAACTGACAATTTAATTATTAAACGCTGTCTGCTTCTGAAAAAACACTGCTTGTTCCGGAACTGACAATGAATTTGAAATTGTCTGTTCCGGAACATATAATCAGTAAAAAAATCGTCTGTTCCAAAACAAGCAATGTTTGTTCCGAAGCAGACAATGAATAAAAAATTGTTTGTTCCGGAACAGACACGTTTTGGTTCATTGGTTGCTCCGGAACGAACAAGCGATATCTGTCCCGGAACAGACGTTTTTTTTATTGATTGTCTGTTCCGGAACTGACAATTTAATTATTAAACTCTGTCAATTCCAGAATAAACATTGCTTGTTCCGGAACTGACAATGAATTTAAAATTGTCTGTTCCGGAACTTATAATCAATAAAAAAATCGTCTGTTCCAAAACAAGCAATGTTTGTTCCGAAACAGACAAGCAATAAAAAATTGTCTGTTCCGGAACAGGCAGTTTACTTCTTAACGTTGTTTAAGAACGTTGTTCCGGAACAAGCAATGAACCAAAACGTGTCAGTTTCGGAACAAACATTGCTTGTTTCGAAACTGACAATGAAATTAAAATTGTCTGTTCCGAAACAAGCAATGTTTGTTCCGAAACAGACAACCAATAAAAAATTGTCTGTTCCGGAACAAACAATAAAACAAAACATATATACTTGATCCTTCAGATCTTCCGTAACTTATTATGAATGTATCTTGGACTCAGCAAAATGGTATTCGATACTCATTTTCAGAATAATTTCAACCGATCCAGTGCTGCAGAGCAAAACTACATAAAATAACCTGTGACGAATTTTTTCCATTGTCAATTTAACCCTTAGCCTCCGAATGGCATCAGCGGATGCCATTGATGTAGTTTATAAAAATTTAGTTAAATTTTTCGTCATGAACATGTTTGAGCCGTTTAAAATGTAAAAATTCGATTTTCGATCCCATATTGGATTTGCTCCTTGAATTTTTGTCATTTTGAAATCTATGGTGTCGAAAACTCCTAAAACACTTTCCTCGATTATTTTACGGAAGAAAACTCGATATTTCGCATGAAATGCAAACAATTCAGGTGGCACATCGTCTACAATTTCATTGTCTGCGTAACGACCGCAACGGGCCAATTCCCGCGCCCGTGGGATCTTGAAATTGTTTGACGCTAATAAAATTTGAAAAATATAGTCATCTGACTGTCACAAATACGCCTTTAAAGGATTATTCGCGTCAAACAATTTCAACACCCCGGGAACCCCGTTGCGGTCGTTACTCGTTACGCCATGCACGTCATCGGTAGTCGGTTTTTTATGGCGTAGCATGGGTCTATAAAGGGTTAAATTAATTCGACGTACGAAATTATTAAAAATTAAAATTTTTGAAATTAAAATAAGGAATTAAATTTTGAATGTCCCCATAAGGTAACAGGACGTTACCAGTTACCTAGTATTGGTGGACCCGGCTCTAAATATACTCTGCCTGACGCCATTTTTTGGGTCAATTTACACAACAGCTTTTGCTAACCTTTGCAATATTTTTATATAACAATACACTCTCTTTTGCTTCTAACGGATCTATTATTTCCGTAACTTCCACCATTCAAGTGAATTTTGAGATCGATAAAAAAATATAAGCACAAGTTTAGCGAAAAAAAAACCGTGCATGATAAATGAATATAGTTTTAATAGCTGCGTGCAAGTTTATAAATTCACACCATTAAACAGGAAGAAGTATAACTTGTTAAAAGCTTAGGGGGATCATTTTGCTCCTGTCTCCTTTATTATACATAAACATTAATTAATATGTCTCACAGAGTTAACATTTTTTTCCGCCTGCATCAGCTGATGCTTATGAACAATATATTACTTTTTATTGTTTAAATAAAAAAAAAAAAAATTACAAACTCTTTTTAACGATCGTATAATTTCCTTTTTAACGATTTGATTATATCGACCGTGTCAAAGAGTTTAAAAAATAAAAATAACTGTCAATAGCAATCCGTTTAACATTTTAACCGCATAAATCGGGTTAGGACAACATCGACCCCCTCCCCTCTTCTCTCTCCTTCCTCCATCCCAGCTCTCCGATTTCCGTTTTGTATAATAAAATTCCGTTAGCTGGAATCTTTCCCAATAATGTTCGCTCATAAGTAAAAAAAAAAAAAAAAAAAAAAAAAAAAAATCTCAATTTTGTAAAAACGAAGGAAAAAAACATCGCAATGAAAGGATCAAGTAAAAAGGGGAAAAAAGAAGGATGCAAGCAGGCAGGCGGGCTACGAAAAACGGTTTCAAATGCAAATGTAAACGGATTGTAAAGATAAACGGATTCGCTCGATGGACTGGAAACAAATAGGAAGAACAAGGAGAATTTAGAAAGCAGTCAAGTAAATTAACTCTAATCGATTTTCTTTCTTGTTTTTTTTTTTTTTTTTTTTTTTTGTGCCATTGGAATATTTACACTTATTCCCGAAGAGAAAGTTATTATTTTCGCGTACGAGATGGTGACTAATCATTAGCTGTTATTTTCTTTAAATTTTTTATATGCACCGACCCCTAATGACCTTATAATGGGTTTTGTTTTTTTCGAAAATAGAAAAAAAAAAGTTTATATTTTTTAATAAAAGCCAAGTAATTTCGAAGCGGAAACAATGCCCTTTCCTGATATTTATAAAAAATTCAGAATCTATATTTTAAGAGTCCGTACGTTTCGTTTTTCTCATTAAAAATTTAAAACACAACTCACTAATGTAGAAATGCTGTTATTTTCCCTCCAGAAAAACCACGAAACAAAAAAAAAAAAAAAAAAAATTGTGAATCGATTGGAAAACAACAACAACAAAAAAAAAACTCTTCGATTTAAAACTTTTCTTTTAGCCAAGGCAGATTATTAAAGATAAAAAGCTTCCGAAAACCGCCGAAAGTTAAATCGGTTTTGCGCGAAAGACCGAGACCGATTCCTGGAATTGTCGACTCTTGATTGTTGTACATAAAAAATAACGACGCCGACGTGAACAATTTTTCGCCTTTAAAAATATTCTAGGGAGGTGAGGAATTGCGAGATTGGGACGTAAGAATAAAAATGTTGAGTTTGGGCAGACAGTAAAAACTATGAGATTACGGGAAATAGTATATTACATCACAGGAGTCGACGGCTCAAGGGAAAGCTAAGAGCTAACACATGCAGGACTTCTACATTTAACAATTGTTTTCAGTTGGCCTAAGTAACGCCCGTCACTAAACCCTTTCCTGTCTAGGCCTATTTTTAAGATTGGACTCTCCCGGACTGAATTTATAAGCCTGATGCAAATCTTTTTTCTGGATATCAAAGAGGTCGTAAACTCAGACCTACACCGACAGACAGACAGATTTCCCCAGGACCGAGCCCCAAGACGCAGTCCTTCCTCAAATTAAAGTAATGCTGTTGTAACGTCCGTTACTTTTAGATGGCCCGATATCGCTTTTATGATGAGAAGCAATCATGTTCAGGTACTTTTCGGCCGATGTGGCGCCCGTATCTAAACGTGCAGCGTCCTGTCCCAAATATGTAACGTCCGTTCCCAACTTAATAAGGTTCAATATCTGAAAGAATTTTGCTACTTTATGTAGAACGTTTTCGTAATCTTATTTTATTTTTCTTCTCCAAGATTAAAAAATTAATTAAAAAAAAAAAAAACGAATTTTAAGGTTTTTTCAGCAGAGTTTTTCAATATTATTAACTATGGGTTAACAGGCAATTAAGCCGAACGAAACGTTTTAATGATCTCACTTTATAAGTTTTATCCGATACCATTCGGTTAAAACGGTCTATCGACTAAAATTATCACTCTTCATTGAAGAACCGTATCGGAAATTATTTAAGGCATCTTTAAAATTCATTTACACGAGAGAGAGAAAAAAAACCCCATTCTATACATTTTTTTTTTTTTTTTTTTTTTTTTTTTATATCGAAAATGAAAATGGAGAGAGTAGGTACTTGAAAGAATGAATCTGGGAAATCGATTTTGACATATGAATATTTTATTACCGATTTCACGAATGACTAAATCCTAGAGAATGTTGTTAAAAAAAAAAAAAGCTCTCGAAAATTCTTTTAAAATAAATCCCGATTTCGATAATGCATTATGCGATGAAAAGGATCAAATAAATAGAAGGGGGAAGAAAGAAAAGGAATTTACCTTTTTTTTTATATTAATAATGATTGTAAATGGCATAGTCATGCTTGTAAATTGAAAAATGCTGTTATTGCAAAAACGTAATTTAAAATTATAATTTGGATTTCTGTTTATATCAAGTATTCTTTTTTTTCACAATTATATTCGGTAGCTTTCCATATTAAAATGTCATGTTTTGTATTTATAAAATAAATTATGGAAAGCTTTTTCATTAAAAAAAGAAAAGTCTAATTGAATTAGAATATTTAGCAGCAGGAAAAAAAAAAACGCTGAAAAATTTAAGAAAAAACGAAGTATAAACGTTATTTTTGTTTGAGTAACGCCCGTTACTGTTATTATGCATTCATATCGTCTAGAAAAGGTTTTGGTGAAGGGGGGAAGGACGTATGAGTATTGGGTATGAGGGGGGAAGGACCATTTTTTGGCTATATAATACTCCAGTATCCTAGAAGTCTAGTTGTGGCCTCGTGGCCAGAAAATTTTTGGTTTTAAAGTTGGGCCAAGCATTTAATTTCTGCGTTTAGAGCTTATTTTCGCTCATTCAGCTTAGAGAGAAATAAGCTTCTTCTTGGTGGCTACATCATATGGTGCAGCATCGATTGAACCTGAAATTATTGAATGGGCGGTTAACGTTCGTATGAGGGCAAAATAATCAAATCTTATAATTTTGGCAACAATATGGGAATATTTTTATCCAACATAAACACTTTTGAAAAACAATTTAATTCTTATAGTGAATTGCCAGAGTTAGTGACAATGGCATCTTGCATTTAACATAAAAAGTTTATCTCTTCCATGCCTACCTTATGGTGCTGGCTAGTAAAATTAAAAATCCCTGATAATTGTGATTAAACTTTTTTGAGGTCATAAGCTAAGCATAGAAGCTGCTACATTAATCGGGGAAAATTGTAAATTGTTACTAATTTACTAATGGCGCAATTTTTATGGAATTTTTGCAAAATAAATGGTTCGTCCATAAGCTAAACATAGGCAATTAAATGATTTTTTTTTTGCGCTATCATTCTCTTCTGAAATAGAATTACTTTTGACTGGAAAAGGTTAAAGGTCATTAAAAGCTTCTAATTTCTAATTTTTTTGTACGTAAAATAAGCTAAGGACGGACGTCATAAACTCTTCTACAACTTGCGGAGTTCTTAGGGGCTTTTTTAAAATTTAATGGGAGAGATTGAACCAATTTTCAGTGCATTTTCGAAAATAAATTTTTTGTCCATAAGCTAAACATGGACGGTGAAATACTTCCTTCCGTTTGCTTAGGGGTAGTCAAAGGCTAAAAGTGTCGGATCGCTTCTCTAAAAACGAGCGTCTTGGCGCACGCTTCATTTAAAAAAAAAAAAAAAATATCTGTTGTTTTTAATGTTATTAATCCTTTGGCTGAAAAATTTTTTGGAAAAATTTTGATACAGTCGCTTAGTTGCTCGTATTTTGAGAAGGAAACCGACACCTTAAGCCAATATTCCGAGGCTACGCGGTCTGTCGCTGAATGGAAAGAAGCCGAAACCGACCGAAGCCTAAGCAACCGGCCGAAGCATTTTTTTGCCTAATATGCCGATTCAGGGTCTTCATCCAAAAAAAATTAACCTTCATTCGAATTATTTAATTTTGTCTTTTTTTTTCCTTTCAATCTAAAACAGGGAAAAAATAAGATTACAAAAGCTTTGATCAGTTTGTATAATTTTTCTTTTTTTTTTTTAAGCGAAAAAAGAAAAGAGTGCGGAAATCAAGGAAATAAAAAGGAAACTGATAATGAACAAAAGCAGATTAAATTCTCATGGGGAAGGAAAGCTTTTTTTTTTTTTTAGATAAAAAAAAACGGGCCGTTGCCCGAAAAACCCACCATTCTAAATCGATTTTTTTAAAAATAAATTTATACGCGAACGGCGAAACGAAACAGATTTAATAACGAGCTTTTTAGGTCGAGCTTTTAACTAAAAATGTTTTTCCTTTATTAATCTTTAGGGGTAAACGTTTCGTTATTTTTATTGTTTCTTATTCATCTTGTGTTCGTACCCGTAAATTGGGGCCTCAACGTGAGCCTTGGGTAATCATATGTGAACAAAAAAAATTGGCAGTTTAACTATGAAGGCCAGAAATATGAGAATGAAAATTTTAAGAGTTTAAATGAACTGGAGATTCGTTAAAATATTTTAGATAACTTGATAAGAAAATGGCTGCACGAGGGATAATAAAAATTCGAAAAAAGGTTTAAGCCAGGTGGAATGACGTGCGGATTTTCGCTCGGGTGACATCTAACTTTGAAGTTTATGATTTGAGCGTTTTTTCTTGGGAAAGCAATCGCGGATATTACGTTTTATTTATTTATTTATTTATTTTTTTTGCGACTTTTTTGCCCAGAGGTAAACGTCGGTTCGTATTTTTTTTAGGGGCGGGTATGGTATTTTATACCACTGCGAAATCATGGGTGATTGTCTGAGAAGTACGGTTTTTGGTGTCACAGATTTTTAGGTTCAAAAACACTAATTTGTAGAGAATCCCCCGAATGGAATTTGACATTACCGGTACTTGAAATTCTGCTTTTACCTTATGATCTTGAAATGCAGGGATAGAAAACGATTTTAGTGTAAGAAGATTCTGATTTTTATTTGAAAATCAGAAAAAGTACGTGAAATTGATGCAAAAAGTGTAAAACATTTTTGCGATATAAATGCAGAAAATCGATCTACAAAATGTGTTATTTTTGTATCATTTATATAGAAATATGGGCACTCATAATTTTTGCAAAGTTTTTCCAAATTTTTTTAAGCACCTAAATGAATAGGGATAAATTTTTTATAATTGTCATAAAACAGGAAAATTCGCTAATATTATTATTCCTGAACTTTTTTTCCATTTTATGCATGCTTATGCATAATTTTTGTGGCATTATTCGAGGATGGGAGCAAATTTTTCCGTAAAAGAGTTCTAGTATAAATTACACAAAAATTGGACATACATAAAAAATGCATGAATTATGTATACATAATTTATTTCATAATGCTAAATTATGTATACATAATTATTTCACCATGTAAATTATGTATACATAATATATTTTATAATGTAAATTATGTTATGTATAATAGTTTATTGCATAATTTATTATTCATAATACATAATTATACATAATTCGTTATACATATTATATATAATTATGTATACATGATTTATGCATTTTTTATGTATGCCCAATTTTTTTCTGTAATTTACTCACCATATAATTTATGCATCTCTTTTTCATACGGGGAAGCTTAAATTTTCATACGGTCTTTTTTTGATTGGTTTGTTCTATAGTTTTTTATTGATATGGTACACTCAAAAAAAAAGTAGGGTAATATATTTTTGACTGGACGCTTTGACTGGTCAGAAAATAAAATTGACTGGAGACTAATACAATTGTAATGGCTGCTAATCAATTTTTAATTAGGCGCAAAATCCAGTTTCAATTGTATTGGCGACCAGTATTCATTTTTTTGAGTGTACGAGTTTTCTGTTTTTTTTTTTTTTAATTTTTCAATCTTATTTTAACCATGGTTTTTGGTACGGTTTTGGTTTCATATTATACTCCTTTTTACGTTATTTTTCAGTTTCGGGTATTTCGGCTATAAGGGTCCACAGTTTTGATTCAGTTTGGGGTGATTTAATATGGATCTGATTTTTCAAGTAAAATAATTAAAAAAACCAAATTGGTCCGGTTTGGTTTACCATCCCTGCTTGAGCATATTTTAGTTTGTAGGAGTGGACTGATAGGGCTGTAAGTTTCTAATATGAAGCCAGAATTTTTATTAAATTAGATTACAAAATGTCGGAGTCAATTTAAATTTTAATAATTTGGGGCTGTACAAGAATTACGTAAGCATGAATTTGGCCTTTTTGTTACCCCCTCCCCCCCTTGTAAGATCAAATAAGCAAATGACAACTCCCCCCCCTTGAGTATTACGTAAGACTTTCGACCCTTCCCCCCCCTTTTTTTAAGTGCTGTGTAAATAAAAATGTTTTACTTTAAAAAAATCACCGTATATTAATTTTTCTTTTTTTCGTTTGATTTTTTTTACGATTCAAATTTTTTTTCGGAATTTTTGCATATTTTTGTTATATCAAAGAATTTAAACATTAACTTTAAAAAAATTCAGAATTCTGGATAATTTTATAGAGATTTTTCAAAAGAAATAAATGCTTACGTTAGACCAGCTCAACCACCCCCCTCCCCTTGTAAGAAAAAGTAAGCATTTTAAATACCGCCCAACGTGCTTACGTAATACTTGTACAGCCCCTTTGATTTTCGGCGCCATCTTGAATTTTTTCTAAATTTTTTTATTCTAACATCTAATTTGAAAACTACGGGGTCGAAAATTCATTAAACACTTTTTCCCCTATTTTTTTTTAAGTAATTTTAAAAAATTTCAGCGATTATATATTAAGGATTACATGTATGTAATGCGGGTTGCATATATATTAAAAATTGGTAGGCACTTTTTGAAGATTTAAACGCGTAGCACGGGCCCTCAAGGGGTTGTAGTTTAACTTTGAGCCCAAAATAATAGCGCAATCGGCAAATTTGATTTGTATTAACGGGAGACGTGGAAAAAATGTAGAAGTCTCAAAGATTCGCCCAGTTTTTTTTTTCTCTTGTAATCTTTACACACACACACAAAAAAAAAAAAAAAAAAAATAAAAAAAATAAAGAGTTTGAAAACAACTGCCTTGTTTTGCGTGTATGTAAAATACCCCCTGAAAAAAAAGCGGAAGAAAACAAAGGAAGCAATATTTTTTAAAATTGTTGCTTGAGGCACCGAAATCTTCCAAACCTCCCCTTTTTTTTTCATCTTTTCACTACAACAAACGGAGAGAACCTTATAATTAATCTAAATGTTTAGCCGAAGATAATGAATGATGTAGACGTAATACCAACCCCATTAAAAGCTGTCATACGATATTTAATAGACTGCTGTTTTCTCCTCGGAAGCTTTGATAGCCGGCTATCGCTTTCCCTGCGGTTAATAAAAAAATAAAATCAAAAAAGCTGTTCCTTTACCTCTCTCGTT
Source organism: Liposcelis bostrychophila (assembly GCA_037577465.1). Classification (NCBI taxonomy): domain Eukaryota; kingdom Metazoa; phylum Arthropoda; class Insecta; order Psocodea; family Liposcelididae; genus Liposcelis; species Liposcelis bostrychophila. The sequence goes on along the minus strand of CM075211.1, from coordinate 26,752,740 downwards.
TTTAAATAAAATTTTAGTGAAAACTTGTCAAAAGCAACTTTGACGTGAAGACGCGAGTATCAATAAAATTTTGATCATCTTTTTAAAATAAAAAAAAGAAAAATGAAATTCTCTTTATACTTTGATATATGAGTCACTTTTATCTTTAACAGGATAATAACGGTTACGAAATAAAAAAAAAAAAGAAAAGAAAGATGAAAGAAAGAAAAAAAATGAAGGTAATGATAATAATCATAATTGTAATCATAAAGAAAAGTCCTATTAAGACAATATTAGGCAAAAAAAAAAAAGGAAAAAAAAGTGAGGGAAAAGAAAAAAGAAAAATCAAATATCTTTGATAAAATTTTCCGTGAATTAAGATTTTTATTAATGTAAATGGATTTCTCTGGCAAATTCCGAGGGTTTTTATAGAAAAAAAAATCTAATTAAGATTTGAATGTCTTCTCTTCTTTTGTTTGATTTCGATCCCTTTTTAAAAAGGGATCGAATTTCCTACTATGCCCCCCCTCCCTTCTCCTCTCCCAAAAAAAGTCAGAGTCATCGATTTACCGTGGAAAATGGTTTATACACTGTCAAACGAGTTCCTTTTTTTTTTTTTTATTTCGATTCCAGAAATAAAAGAAATCCGATTTTCATCTTCTTTTTGGAACAAAGTAAGCTGCTTTTTGAGTTTCCTTCTTTTTTTTCCTCCTTTTTTTTAATCTCCGCTTTTCAAAAAGTTCATCGCGGAACGAAAAGATAAGGAATCAATTTTGTGGGAGTAAAGAGAGTCAAAGCAGGTTTTCCGCGGTAGGGTTTCCTTGTACTAAATGTGTCCGAAGGGCAAATCTCGGTGGTAAATATGTCAACACCAGTGAAGTCCGACTGAAAAAGTAAATTTAGCTTCCTAAGCCAGTGCAGGATGTATAACAAGATTACAAGGGTTATCCCCTCGAATTATGCTCCTCATATTTAAATGAATATCTCAACTTATTTCGAAAATAATAAAACGGTTTTCATATTTTCGTTGAATCCTGACATGGATATTGTCGAAACGGAATTAATTCTTTGTATAGGAGGATGGACAATTTGTCAAATCGGGATTTGCAAATGATGGTAATTGACTTACGGTTTTAGGATTTTTCCATGGAGATTTGTCTGCTGTTTAAACGTGTGCAAAACTCAACTGATGATGTCTTACGTTTTTTCGAATCGCAGGGATGATCGTCAATCGTAGGGAGGATCGTGTAGCTGGTACAAAGAGAAGAAGAACGGTAGTGGCAATTTTTTTTTTTAAATAAAAGGAAGTAGAAGATGAAGAAGGTGAGGAATTTAAAGAAAAAGATAAAAAGATGATGACGATAAATATGTTGATGATGATTTTAATGATGACGATGGTTGATGGTTCATGATTGTTGTTTGATGATCAGTGATGGATGATAATGGTCGATCTGTGATGGATGATGGATGATGGTGATGATGTTGATAACTTCGATGGTTCATGGTTGATGATTTTTGATTGTTGATCAATGGTCAACGATGGGTGATTGATCGATGATGACGATGATGTTGATGTCGGTACTTGATGGTTGGTGATTGTTGATCGATGATGTCGATACTTGATGGTTGATGTCAATGGTTGGTGGTTGATGATTGTTGATTGATGATCGTTGATGATAAAAGCGATTGTGACGATTGATTATGAAGACGGTGATGATGATCACCTGGTTTGGTGTTGATCCCTTGAGTCTTTTTAAAACGGCGATCTCAAAAGTAAAAATCTGCCAGATGATAGCCAATTTCCGTCGCGGAGCTGGCACTCGAAAGAAGATGATTTTCATGAAGAGGATCGAGAAGAAGATCAGGAAGTTGAAAATAAAAATGTTAAAAAAGAAGATGGAGGAGAAGAGGAAAAAGAGAAAGAAAAAGAAGAAGGAGGAGCAGAGGAAGAAAAATAAAAAAAAGTTTGAAGAAGAGGAATATGGAGAAGATAAAAAAATTTAAGCAGAAATTGAAGGCGAAGATGAATGAGATGATGAAGTCAAAAAGAGGAAGAAAAAGATATGAAGATATAGGAGAAGAGAAGAGAAAGAGAAAGATGAAAAAATTGAAGACAAAGAAGACGGAGGAGAAAATTAAGAAGTAAGAGACGATGGAGGAGAAGGTGAAGAAGTGGGAGACAGTGGAGGAGAAGATGAACAAGGGGGAGAAGCCGAAGGGGAAGATGAAGAAGAGGAAAAAGACGGAAGAGAAAACGACGAAGAAGAAGATCGTGAGGATGATGAATATGAAAAAGAAATCGAGAGCGCTGGCCATAAGTAGAACTTGTAGCACGCCTACAAGTTCTATAAAGCTAAGTGGGCCTACAAGTTCGCCTACAAGTTCTTATAAAGCTAAGTGGGCTCAAATCCCACTCGATGTGTTACTTTTTCTTGATGGTTGTAATATTGATATATGGGAATCACGGCGTAATGTTTGATCAGTTTCCGTTTTTAATGAATCTTCAAGTCTTTTTAATGGCCTTTCATTTTAATAAAAGTGACGATGATAAGTCATCCTGATGCCTCTTTACTCGTAGGGCTTATAGAAGAGAGCTCTACGAGTTTTTTATAAGAAATAAAAGCTGCATGCTTTTAAAAGAACTGCGTTCTTATAAAAGCAAGTCCTGCGAATAACGAGGCATGGCCACGAACTAGTGAGCAGCCAGAACTTCCCTGCCTATGATACTAATCTTGATATACCCTGCCTCCTACATGGATGTAAAGACGGAAATAAAAAAAACGAGCTTTCATTTACATTCTAAAAAAAAATTTTTTTTTTCCCCCTGACTCCCAAGGGAAGACCGATCGATTTAAATCTGAACGGTCTTTCATTAAAAACTTTTCCAAGTTAAATTTTGATTTTAAGCGAGAACGCTTAATTTTTTTAATGTCACAAAATAAAGTAGAAGGTGAAAAAAAAAGTAGGCAAAAAAAGAATTTTTTCCCAGAACGAAAGAAAACATTTTTATCGATTTGGCCTAAGTAAAAAAGGTTTTCATTCGTTCGTTCCGGAATAAGCATTTCCTTTTTTACTGCACTAATCGACTATAATTATTGTCTAAAGAATTTTTTTTTCTTAGATGACATAAAAAAATTTACGACGAGATGAAAAGGTGACGATTTTCCTTTTTTTTTTTTTTTTAACGAAAAGAAATATTATTCGGAATAAATAAATTAATTACACCTTCGAGGGGAATAGAACCGTGAACGGAGCACGTGCAAGATTTTTATTTAATCAATTTCAAACCAGAGATTAAATTTACATTTTCGTATACAAACTTTAAATATTCTCATTCAATTGAATTTTAGGTAAAAAGCAAACACGCAGTGGAAAAAGGATTAACCTTCAATCTACAATCTACATGCGTGTGCAGGGAGGGTTTCCCCTGGATAATCCTCGTCGTTTCGCTAACGAAAATGATTACAACGGCACTGATGCGTGGTTTTCTGCTTCAGTCACAGAGGACATAACCTTCCCAGTGAAAGTTTATGTACACCCTTATAGATATATACTTTACACCTTATGTCTCATTTATCCTCCTTTGGGATCATAACTTGTTTTCCTAAGATATATTACAATTCCTAAAGCCGGGAGGCTTTCTTAACATAACATTTTACAACAATGATTATTATTATCAACATCATTTTCCAAGTTACGAAACGGAAAATACATTATTTCAGCGAATGATTCCTCTCGTTATTTTTGCATAATCGTCGGATTAAGTCCAGTCCCGGGGTTTCTCTTAAATCCAGTAAATTTAATTTAGGAAATGGGAATCAGGGTCACACCACTCCTTGGAGTTAATTCAATTAAAATAAAACAAAGCCGGCGGTATTATTATTTTGATACATCCTGTGTCAACTAGGCAAATGTCCGAAAAAAAAGTTTCATTAGCTTGATTAAGAGATTAATTCAGAGCTGAAATTGGGGAGACGCCTTAAAATTATTGTCGATTTGGTCCACTTGTCGCCGTCTACTATCTACAGTCTTTTGATGATCGTTTCCGCCAAAAAACGTCAGGGTTTAAGATGGTGTATAGTTTTAATTTCAAATGGCCGCAAAATCTAAAAACATCAATTTAGGTGGTCCTCATAGGGGGGGGGGGGGGGGCTTCAACAATTGTTTTACTGCATTTATCGAACCCTCCTACGAGAAAGCACACATCAGTTTCCAGCTCCTAAAAATCCCCACCTCTGCACAAAAAAGTTAAATTCTTTTTTTAAAAAAATTCAAAACCATCGAATTTTTTTCATCCCATTAAAAAAAAATTTGCTTTCGTTCAATCTGGAAGAAAAAAAAAAAAAAAAAAGGTGACGGTTCGCAAACATCAAAAGTCACAAGAGACCATTCAAGCGTATGCTCCTTTTTTTTTTTTTTTTTAACGAGATTTTTCTCAAAAACGGGATCAATCTCCCCTTTTAAAGAATTTTAATATTCAAAATGGCGTTTAACGCAATTAACCCTTCTTTTAATTGGCGTAATCGAGTTTATCGCAAAAGATTAAAATTTCGACCTGAGCCAATATTTTGGGAGAACGAATTCAACTTGAAAAAAAAAAAAAAAAGGAAAAAAGGAAAAACGAAAGGGAAAAGAACGTCCGATTTATAAAAACATCCTCTGGCTAAAAATTAACAAAAATAATTTTATGAGTTTTTTACCTCGCAGGTAACACCGGCTGAAATGATAATGAAAAAAAAAATCTCTTCTTTTTTTCTTTTTTGTTTCATAATTACGGAAACTGTTTTGTATCAACATTCTTTTACAAATATTTATCTCTTTCAAGCTTTTTTACATTAAATTATAAAAGAAACTGTCAAGCTTTTGTGAAAAGCATCGAGAAACACTCCTTTCTTTTTCTTGATTAACTTTATCATCAGAAAATGCGACTCGGAAAAACGGAATTTCCATTTTTAATAAAAATCTTTTTTTTTTTTTTTTTTCTTTTCCTTTTTTTTTGGAAAAACTTGGCGCGAGGGCGGTTAATCCACAAAATTTTAATTCGCATATTTTGTTTTTTAGGAGGATAAAAGACATAAACTCATTAATACGGGGGAGAAAGTTAGTGATTCGTCGTGTTCAGCATCAAAATAAATAAAGGAATACCTTAGCAGCCCCCGGTCCGTTGTTCGAAATTTCGACCTGGACTTTGCTAACCTGAAAAGCGGGTATCCCCCCGGGAGATTCCAAACCCCAATTCGAATTAATATTTATTCTCATTAACGGCTTGTGGTAAAACTCAGTAGCCGTACGATTATTCTGCGTTTGTGCCGTAGGCCGAACGGGAGGGGGGAAAAAAAAACACAAAAAAACTCATTCGTCTTTTTCTTTACATAAAAGCGAAAATCTTTTCTTTTTTTTCCCAGACTTCCTGCTGGCCCCTCCCGAATTTTCTCTTATCTCGGTATTAATTAATCATCCGAAAAAAAAGAAGGCGGTCCGTATCAAGAAACAAAAGGCAGAAAAAAAAGTTAAGGAAATGAAAACGATTCATCTAAATCGTAAGGCAGAATTCATATGAACGTCAAAAAGTAAAGTTTATCATAAAGAGACATCTTGAAATATGTCAGGGGAAAACTCGGAAAATGAGGACTCTTGCGGATTCAGGAAAAAAAAAAAAATTCACATATACAAAAGGTTACGCTTGGTTATTTCGGGATGTTTAGATGATAATTTCATTAGAATAAAATCTAATTGGGAGATATTATATACAGTGACGTTAACCAGGACAAGAGGACTTTTTGGCTTTTTTTTTGAAGGCGGGAGACGCTAATTAAACAATTTAACCGCCATATTTAAATTAAGTAGAGTCTAAGTAATTAGAAGCAATAAAAAATCCATCAGGAATAGTTATGCAGCTGAGGCTCAGCAATATTCCTTGTACTCGGAGGTTTTTAATGCAAAATAATCGGATTTAAATTTTTTTAAATGTAAGTTCTTTAAGTCGATTGAGTTTCGATGTAGCTTATAAATCGTGATATTATTTTTGTGACCGCAAACTTGTAAAATAAATAACTTATCAACTGATAAGTTAATGTAAAAATTAGAGAAGGAACGATGAGCGCATTCCAACGTGCTTTAAAATTACTTCTTAAAGTACCGAAGCCCTGAAGGGTGAAGTATCTATGTTTTTTTTTACTGTTTGTTCCGGAACAAACGGTCTGCTTTTCCGAAGCAGACCGTTCCGAACTGACATTTTTTCATTAATGCCTGTTCCAGAGCAAACGACGTTTAATAACTAAATTGTCTGTTCCGGAATAAACGATTAAACTGTTGAACGCTGTAGGTTCCAGAACAAACATTACTTGTTCTGGTTGCGTTGCCTGCTTCGGAACAATCATTGTCTGCTTCGGAACTGACATATTTTGGTTATGTCTGTTCCAGAACAACCGACGTTTAATAACTAAATTGTCTGCTCTGGAACAAACAATTAAACTGTTGAACGGTTCCAGAACAAACATTGCTCGTTCTGGAACAGACGTTGCCTGCTTCGGAACTGAATCAAAATAATCGGATTCATCGTTGGTTCATTGCTTGTTCCGGAACAAACAGCGTTTAATAAGTAAATTGACGGTTCCGGAAAAAACCATTTTATTATTAAACGCTGCAGATTCCAGAACAAACATTGCTTGTTCCGGAACAGACAATGAATTTGAAATCGTCAGTTCCGGAACAGACAACGTTTAATAAGTAAACTGTCTGTTCCTGAACAAACAACCTAGATATTGAACGCTGTAGGTTCCAGAACAAACATTGCTTCTTCCGAAACAGACGGTCAATAAAAAATTGTATGTTTCGGAACAGACAATCAATAAAAAGTATTTACATTCAAAAATTTATTGTTTGTTCCGAAGCAAACAATTTAAAAAAAATTAGATACTTGACCCCTCAAAGCTTCCGTAGTAAGAGTTCTTTTACACCACCGGCCGGTTAGCCAAAGGGTGAAAAATTATATCGATTAAAAAAAAAAAAATTTACTTTCAAAAATTCGGTTTTTTACAAATGAAAATGAGATCGGATCGGATCGCACCGGAACCGTGCCAAAAAAATGTTAAGTTTCAGAGGCAAAGATTCAGTGTTAAAAAAAAAAAAATTGAAGAAGCTTTATGGTTCCTAAATTTGATAATTTTTAAAATGTTTGAGTTTGAAAAGCGGTTACTGTAACAATTTTTTTTTTTTTTTAAGTAAAAAAAAAAAAAATTGACAACATTAATGATGGTGCTGGCACCGATGCTGGAATGGGTACTTTGTATATTTCTGGCGTAGGCTCCAGCCAATTTTTACCCCGGCTTCGGACCCCTGCCTACTGATCTACTCTATTGCGGTAATTTTAAATCTCAGCCCTAAAACGTTTTACCCAATGCTCGGACTAATTTATAGTAGATTAATTAATAGGCCTATTTTCTTCAAAATTTTGTTTCCCTCAAAATTTTCGCATGGGCAAATCGTAAAACTACGTCTTACAGCATTATGCTCCATGAGGGCGACTGGTTTCGTACTTAAGGACGTTTGCCATTCGACTGCCTTCATTCCTTTCTCAATTAATTTTCCTAATTATTCTCTTTAACATTTTTTCAGATGAATTTTGAGTCAGAGCCGGCATTTCTCCGAAACCAAAGCAATGACAAGTACAATTTCGAGTGGATCTGCCAATATCACGTAAGTTTCCGTCTTGATTTTTTTTCTTTTTTTTTAACAAAAAACAAAGTAATTCGATATCCTAAAAAATAAGGAATTAAATTCGTTCTTCGCTTGAATAAATAATAGGGAAAGTAAAATACGAACGAAGCAGAAGAAAAAAAAGCTTGAGCCCAATGTTTTTTCCCCGAAAGCAAAACTTCTCATAACTAATCAATTTGATTTGAGGATGTCCCAGGAGAAATTTACCGCGGTTATACATCTTTCTTTGGGAAGGAAAAAAAATTTTTTTTTATTATGAATTTTATGCCGGAAATTATCGAGAAACGAGTGACCTTTTTTTTTTTTTTTTTTTGCCTTATATCTTGGGTTCCGTCGCTAACGATTTCCGTGATATTCTACGTAAAGTAATTAACGATGGGTGGGATACTTGGACTTGACGTTTGAAATTAAACGTTAAACCCGTGTGATCGGAGTTTGAAGTGTAAATCCCACATAATCAGAACACTGCAGCCCCGGACTTTGACTGGCATGATTTCCGCTTTATCGTTAACAAGGTCGTTTCCTCGTTTATTTTTCTTATTTCCCCTCTCCTGTTCACTTTTTTGAGGAAAATAAGGAAAGAAAAATTTTCAGATTGGCGCAAAATCAAAAAATGTTTTTTTTTTTTTTTTTTTTTTTTTTTTGGTTTTTGCGAAAAACTTTCCGAGCGGAAAAAATGCGAAGGAATTGCTTTGGTTCGAAAATTTGACGATCGCTTAAAAACTTGGCTTCGAAAAGTCTTAAAAATCTCGTGGATATATATCATATTGTGCTTCTGGACTAAGTAATTTTAAAAACACGCATTAACTGATAGCGGTTGGGGGAAAAAAAGTGGGTGTTGCCCTTTTCCGCACAAGAAAAATGTCTGTCTGTTGGATGAAGAATGAAGTCCGGGTCAGGACGTCCTATAAACAACCTCAGGTGGATTGTATATCACAGGGAGCTTTTTTTTTTTTTTGAATACATTAGATTCAATGTTGACATTTGAAGTTTTTAAACGGTTGCCATAGTAAATGACAAAAATTCGAATTTTTTTTTTCTGATTTTTCGTTTCTTGACCTTTGTTGGAAATAAAACGTTTTTCTTGAATTTAATTAAATTTACGTCAGGACTGGGAAAGGAGGGAATTGAACGATACGTCATTTTTGTAATGATATCGACTTTCCCTTATCGCGTGTTTTTTTTTTTTTTTTTTTTGCAAAATTTCCTTTTTAAGGTTTTTATTTCTTCCCTCATCATCTTGAATTTCATTTATTTATTTATTTCTTGATTCGGTTATTGAGTGTGGAATATTTTTTATGGTTATTTTTTCAGTTCTTGAATGGTTGAAATTCAAATGAGTGGAGGGAGAGATGGGGAGGGGGGCAAAACAGAATGTGCGTTACTGTATGATTTCTGTTTGTGACGGTTTTTTTTTTTTTTTTTTTTTCCTGCATTTTGATATGACTGAAACAGTTTTCGACTTTCTGAGAAAATGCCGTTAACGCTAATTTTGGAGGTGATGAAAATTTCAGAATTTTGCTACGCAAATGTCCATGGCAACGATTATCACAAGAAAAAAGATTTGAGTTGTAGGCTAGGGTGGCTTTTTGGAGCAAGGGGAGATTTTTTTTTTTTTTTTTTTGAATTTTGCTGACAAACCTTAATGATTTTGTTTCAATGCCTGTAAGATTACCCCACAAAAAATTTTATGTCGATCGCTTGCCATTCAGGGGTGCCTCAAGGGCCCGAAAATTTTCAAAATGCCGATATAAGGGCCAAAAAATAAAATTTTTTTTTTTTTGGCATAAAAGACCATCGTCTCGGAATGGATAATTCTTTATTGATTGTCGGTTGCGAAACTGGCCATTTTTTTTTAATTGATTGTCTGTTCCGAAACTGACAATTTTTTATTGATTGTCTGTCTCGAAACTGACAATTTATATTGATTGTCTGTTCTGAAACTGACAATTTTAAATTCTCAAAACTTTGCGCAGCCGCTGCCTACAATAGGGTGGTTTTTTGAAACCGACTTTTTTTTGTGATGATGACGAATTCATTATTTTGTTCCTATGTCTGTTATGTTGCCCCACAAAAACTTTTACGTCGATCGGTCACCATTAAGGGGCCTGAAAATTCCCAAAGAGCCCATTTAAGGGCAAAAAATGAAACTTTTTTTCTTTGGCACAAAAGAACATCGATTCCTATCGGAAATTTTGCGTAAATTACGAATTTGAAGTCGAAAATCAGTTTTGGCCCATGGTTTTTGTAATCTACGCAAAATTTCCGATAGGAATCGATGGTCTTTTGTGCCAAATAAAAGAGTTTCATTTTTGGCCCGTATATGGGCTCTTTTTGGGAATTTTCAGGCCCCTGGGGGATCTCTTAATTGTGACCGATCAAAGTAAAATTTTGTGTGGGGCAACATAACAGACATTAGAACAAAATCATGAATTCGTCACAAAAAAAAATTGAGTTTCAAAAAACCACCCTATTGTAGGCAGCGGTTGCGCAAAGTTTTGAGAGGCTTACAACTGCCCCTCATTCAAACGGTGATTTGCTTGGCTTTTAAGCCTCCTCCTGCATTCTTTTGCAGAATTTCTGCATTGCACTTTTTTTTTATTACGAACGGGAAACCGCAGGGACCTATCCAATGTCGAAATGCGAATGCTTATTTTCAGTCCGTCTTCGAACGGGAATGCTCATCAAAATAAAAGGGGAAAAAAAGTTGATAGGATTAAAAAGTTTTTAGACTTTTCACCCGAACTTTTTCTCGCGTACAAAAACTTATAAGAAAAGAAAATGTTAATATCTCTGTCAGTGACATATTCTTCAAGAATGGCACTTTATTAAAACAATGAGAAAGGGGCTGTGGGAAGGAGGAGAGGGGAATGGGAGTGGGGGGAGTAGGGGACTCCCCAGATTATCGCTCCGTGCTTATTACCCATTATAGTTAATGTTGATTTATCTGACGTCAGTTTTGACATTCTTACCGTTTCCTCACATCCGTTTTCATCCATTTGCTCCTATCTCGACTGTCCCGCTCTTATCTTCCCATAGCCCCGATGTTATTGTCTTGGAGGCAGTTGTCAGCAATACCGCTTCATTTTTCAGCGGTTTGGGAAATGACGAACACAAAAGCCTTTGCTTTCGGGAAGAAGTAAGTTTGGGTGGAGGGGAAGGAGAGGATTCTACAATATGGATCCGGAATAGTTTTGCACGTTGGAAAGTTGGACTAATTTTCGATTTCGATATAAAGGGAAAATGCGGTTTGTAAGGAGGAATCTAATTTATCCTTTGAAGAGTATTGAAACAGGCTTTACGCTTTAATAAGTATAAAACAATCTGGACAAGTATTTACAACTATTCTCTCTATTCGATCCATGTGAATAATTTTAAACAAGGCTTGGCGCTTAATTTTTTAGTAGATTTCCTTTCGAACAGGCTCTGCTTGTTGACAACTGTATCACGCATGAACTAAATATTTTTAATCCAAACTATTTTTCTTATGTTCGTTTTGGTGGCTGTGGGTTAAGTTTATTTCCGGAATAGTAAATAATAAAATTTTTCTAGAAATTTTTCTCAATTTCTTGGAAAATTTTCCGAAATGCCGAAGCTAAAAGTTCATTGGTAATTGTGTAGGTTTCCTTGTCATAAGACACGAGTCTAGACAAGCGCTTCAAAATTTTTTTTCAAAAATTGTTTTTATTTTCATTAATAAATATAGGCAAATAACGTTAAATCCTTACGAAAAATTGATGCAAAAAGTATATAAATCTTTTGTAAAATAAATGCTAAAAATTCATATAAATCGAAACGTTTAATAAGTAAATTGCCCGTTCCGGAACAGACAATTTTTTATTGATTGTCTGTTCTGGAACAAACAATTTAATTTAAACGCTGTCAGTCCCAGAACAAACATTGCTTATTCCGGAACCGACAATCAATAAAAAAATTCTCAATTCCGGGGGAACCAATAAAAAATTGTCAGTTCCGTGACAGAATCAATAAAAAGTTGTCTGTTCCGAGACAATCATTTAAAAATTGTCAGTTCCGCAACAGACAATCAATAAAAAAATGTCATTCCGGGACAGACAATCAATAAAAATGTGTCAGTTCCGGGACAGACAATCAATAAAAAATTGTTCCGGAACAAGCAATGAACCAAAACATGTCAGTTCTGAAAAAAAAAACAACAAAAAAGTTTCATGTAAAAATAAGTTTCATGCAAAAATTAGCAAGATTAAAGTTTTTCGGTTTTCCGACCACGCCAATACTTTCTTCGCGCTCGATTCGCGGCGCTCGAAAGTAAAAAACATAGATACTTGACCCTTTAGGGCTTCCGTAATTTTCAAATTCAAAAATTTCCAGAATAAGGGACACCCTAACCTCCGAAGTCGTCGACTGCCACACATAGGCGTCAATCCCAACACCTATGACACTACTCTATCGATAATTTTCCCTGTAATTATCAAGTCTTCGATATAAAAAATTATTTTTGAATAAAGAAAGAAAGAAAATGTACAAAATCAGACCCTTTGTAATTTTCAACAGAAAAAATATTTTGCTTTGATATTTTTTTTCTTTTTTTTTTAAATTAAATTATAAAAAAAAAAGATACCAAAACATTTTTTTTTTTTTTTGAATGAGTGAAGTCCTTCGCTTTCCTTTTGGAATATGAAGACTTCACAAAGGACAAAAGGATCCTTACTTGTTTGTGTAATGGCTGTTAGTTTTGATAGGAAGTCTAGTTTTTTTTTTTTTTTCTTCTCCGTCTCTTTATTAAATTTACAAAAAAAATATACGTCGCTGAGAGAGGGAATAGCTACTTGAACCTTGTTTCAAAAACTTAAGCGAAACTAGAAAAAACTTTTTTATTTTATTGAAAGGAAAATAAGAAAAAAAAAGAAAAATAATACCTATTCAGCACCATATTTTATCCATATATTTTAATAAAAAGAAAAAAATAAATTTCGTGACTTTAAATCGACATAAATAATCCGTTATTAATCATGCGATCAGTCAGATTAAAAGAATTTAAGTCCTTTGCTTTTTTTTTCACACGTTTCTTTTTTTTTTTTTTTTTTTTTTTTTTTTTTTTTTTACGGAATAAAAGAAAATTTTTTATTTATTTCTCGGGTTTTCAAAAGGAATTCGAGTCACTTCTCGTCGTGATCATTTATCAAGCAAAGTATCCACTTGAAGAAGTTGTGCTGGTCCCCGATGACGACTTATTAAAATTCACTACGTTACTTCGAAAAGGGAAAAAAAAAATTTACATTTTAATATTTTCTTTTCTTTTTTTTGCAAGATTTTTTTTTAATTTTAAGTAGGAGATAAGTGACTAAACAAGTTCTTTTTAAGCTTGTGCATGATTTTCTCTTGAGTATTTCTTTCCCCCCCATTTTTTTTTTCCCGGTTTCGAGTTGAGGGTTGGCATTGTGTGACTTATACCCATATTACGTCAAGCGACGTAAATGCTTGTTTTTTTTTTTTTTTTTTTTTTTTTTTTTTTTTTTGTTTGTTTGTTTTTTTTTTTTTTGCAAAAGGGAGGATGAAAAATGGCCAAAAAACTGATTTTACGTGAAATCTAAGACCTCATGCGATAAAAAGCCCTGTGCTTAGGTAATATTTGAACGATCCCAATTCGAAATTGTTACGGAAAAAATCCCTCGAACGATTTATTGTCCGGATGAAATGATCAGCCTATATACATGAATCGAAAAACAAAAAGAATCTGGAAGTTCTCCAGGATTTTTTGATTATCTTCTTAAACTATTTTCTCGGAAGACTTTATCTTCAGCCATCCCTATGCTCTCTTTTCTTTTCGAACAATCTGCCAACTCAGATTTTCCTTTTTCCTTTAGGACCGTGACAATTTGTCAGAAAACCCTATTCCGTCCGTCCAGAAAAAAAAAAAAAAAAAAAAAAGATACCGAGAAGATGCGGCTTTTTCTTGATCCGGTGGAAATTAAAAGTCAGCAAAAAGAATTTTAATAATGTAATTTTTATTTCAAGGAATACGCTTTTAATAATTGAGTTAGTGGGGAAAAGGAATATGCGTGTAGGCTTTCGGCAAACGCGTAAGTGGTTTTCAGGTTATTAATTCAGCGGATTATGTTCTAATGTTAAAAGCTTATCGGGTAACGCCTCGGTTTAAAGCTCGATTTTTTTTCCGCATGAATTTGTTTACAAAAAAAAAAAAATGCAAGCAATAAAAACGGAAAAATCAAGGCGATAAAAAAAGAAAGTTTTTGAGGTGGGAAAATCCATTTTGCAAGTTTATGTTGGCGTCCTTCAACTTTTTTCACCCTCGAAACAAAATAATAATAACGACGATGATGATGATAATTTAGGAGGTCGTTCGTATTATTCCCACGTTGAAAATCTGAGAGCTTGGAAACCTAGTTTTTGATGAAAAATGCCAAAAATATTTTTTTAGGCTAATTTTTTTTTCGCATATGAATTTTTTTTATTCTTATTGTAGTCAGAAGTAGTTTTTATGTTTAAAGGAAAAATTGGATTAATGATGGAATGGAATTAGAGAACGGGACAGTTGTTCCAGGAATCGCTGAAGAATAAAATAGCTTGATTGCCTGTTAGGAATTTTTATGCTCATTTCCTTTCATGGTTGAGTTTTGATTTTGTTTTTCGTTTTTCATTCGTTGGAGACTCCTCTAAAACCCTGCTACGGAGTCAGCATAAGCCTTTTTTTTTTTTTTTTTTTTGGACAAAAATATTTTGGACCAAACGACCGCGAATCGTATAATTTTTAGTTATCGTATAATATTATAATTTAATTAACAGAAGCAATGTTTTTTTTTTTTTTTAAAATCAACTTTATGCAATTACTTAATTGTTTTACTAGATGATGAATAAATTAATACCGTTTATGAAAATGATTCCATTATTTTATACAGCATATCATAAAGTTAGAAGGTGACTAGTTAGTAGTTTTGATACCAATTAAGACTAAATTCTCGTTCCAATGATTCAATTTATACGGAAATTATCGGGAATAGTGGAACAATAAATAAATTAGTTTCCTTCTGCCAACGTTTCGGATCCTATATTGAAATCCTTCATCAGGGCTAAAAATAAGCGATACGTATAAGCTAAATATAACCTCACAAGATGACCATGTGTACAATACCTCGGAAAAGTTGCAAATAAAAAATAAATTAATTCGAATCAAAGCCATCGTAGATAATTAGAAAGATAAGCGCTTTATTATTAAGCGCTTAATTAGAATTAATTATTTATTATTAATTTATAAGATTAAGCGCTTTTGTTATCGTGCCACGCGTCGTAGTTGGTATTGATATGAATGCATCACGGTTTTTGTTTTTATTTATTTTGTTTTATTATTTATAATTTCCGTTAATTATTCTTGGTATTTTCAACGTTTTCTTGTCCTAGGATGTTTATCAGTTAATTTTAATCTTTCTAATTATCTACGATGGCTTTGATTCGAATTAATTTATTTTTTATTTGCAACTTTTCCGAGGTATTGTACACATGGTCATCTTGTGAGGTTATATTTAGCTTATACGTATCGCTTATTTTTAGCCCTGATGAAGGATTTCAATATAGGATCCGAAACGTTGGCAGAAGGAAACTAATTTATTTATTGTTCCACTATTCCCGATAATTTCCGTATAAGTTTTGATACCGTCCACCAGGGACATTTTCGGCGATTAAAATATTTTTTACATTTCTTAAGTACCTCTTATAATCTGCCAGTTTAGTTCTGAATTCGGTGTGACTAGTTCTATTGTTGACTCTTACAAGGAGATCCCTTAAGCTGTCAATATCATGGAGAATTAATCCTTTTAGAGTTAAACTTGGTAATCTGATAGGAGAGAACGGGTCATAGTTTGCTGGCAAAAACCCCTCATGATGGAGCACGGCGGACACCTCCATCGACGCCCTAGACCTGTACGTCTTCAACAGAATGACCAGTTGAATGGTTTTATAATTGATCTTTAAAACATCGCTTCTCTCCCCTGCAGACAAAGGATTGAAATTTAAAGTGGAAAATATCATAATGATATTTTCAAGTGAGATAATACGAGATAATGTTTATACATTATCTCGTATTATCTCACTTGAAAATATCATTATGATATAAAATATACGAGATATATAATGTATAATGTGAGATAATACGAGATAATGTGTCATGCTTATCCCAGGCAGCAGAGGGCCTTTAGTCTCCAAAAGTTACTCCCTCTGTCCGGAAATAATGTGTGTGTTTCTGACTTTTAATTCCCATTTCGTCCGCCATAAGTCATAACATAAGTCCGCCATATTTGATCCGCCATCTTGAATTTTTGAAAACCGACCTCAGATTTGAAATTAGCGACCCCGAAAATCACCGTGACCAAATTTTTGTCGCCGTTTAATAGGTTTTAAAAAATTTCCCCTCTTGGCCGAGTAGTCGAGACCCCAAAATTTTTTTGGGGGTTTAGAGTAATGCAAAAAATTTTTTCATGGTGGATTCTTGTTTAGGGTCATGTACTCTCTCATTCCCGGTCACATTCAAATTTTTTGCCTTCTCTTCAGAAGCGTGGCGAAATAAATTCAAATTATCGATTTTTTTCATTTTTTCATGAATTTTTTTTTCTAAGGGGGGGACCCTGGGGGGGGATGGGGGGGGTGGTGTGAAAAAGTGTTCGGGTGGGTGACTTATGTGGTACCACCACTTCCGTCAAAAATCAAAAGCCTACGAAATGGGAATTAAAAGTCAGAAACACACACATTATTTCCGGACAGAGGGAGTAAATTTTTTTTATATTTTTCAGTCGCAGACCAATGACGACGTTAGGATGTCCAAGGTTTTCAAAGGAGACGAGCTCCAATCAAAATTACTTTTTCTGTATAACCATATCGTATCTGCCCAAATCACCGATTTTGACGAAACTTTGGGGGCCCTAGAGACTAGTTATGGGCCATCAACCGAATTTTTTGCAAGCCCCTTGGCCTTTATGGGGGTTTTCAATAGAAGTTGATTTTTCACTTTTTATTTTTTTACTGTCGATTGAAGCGACCGATTTGAACGAATTCAAAATGAAGAAAGTAGCTACTTTTATGGCCAATGTAGGACCGTAGGTGCTGTTTTTCGGAAGGGATTTACCGAGTCAGAGGAACCATTTTTAAGAAAAAACCATTTATTTTTTTCTACGTAATGCGATCGCCGGATCCAAATGTGGACATCATAGGGAGAAAGTACGCTAAAAATGCGTTTTTGGTTCTCCTTTATTGATCATAATTTCGCTATCATAGGCTGAAAGTAGTCCCAAAATTACCCCAGTAGAGGTAGAGAAGATCCTACCTAGGCACCACACACTCTAGAGTTATTCCTACCTTGGCACCACACACACTCTCACAGAGTGCGTGGTGCTGTTACGTAATATTTGAACTCTCCTAGATAAAACAATCTTTTGATTTCTGGTGAGCTCACCTCCTAATTTTTTTTCCCTTTGGATGAAAAAAGATCGTTTGAGAAGGAGGCAAGAAAGAAAGAATAAATGAAAAAATGAAGGGGAAAGTAAAGACATGAAGAAGGTAAAAGAAAGAAAATGTGAAGAATTGGATAAACCAACGTAAATAACACTAGAAATAGAACAAAATAAAGTGAAGAAATGTCGCTGAATTTTTCTCTTTCTGGCTCCGTTCATTACTTTCTTTCCACTTTTCTTTATTTCATTCATTCATTCTTTCTTTTTTCCTTTCTTTCTTTCTTCCTTTCCTTCTTTTCTTCGCCAAGACGAAAGCACATAATGTAATTTTATTGTTGAAGTTCGCGTTCAAGTCTGTCAGCTGCAAAACCGAGATTTCCTCCCCCCAATCGTATTAAATGAGATTCTGTCATTATCTTAAGAGTATAATAATAAATTAGTTAGAAGAGACATGAAGCCATGTAACTGGAAAACGCTTAGGAAAGGCCGTAAATAAGAGCAGCACCGAACACGGGGTGTAATTAATGTCATTGCATACAGCTTCCAAAACAGGAAATAGCAACAAATTACAGATTCCACGAACAAGGAAATAACCTTGGTGCTCACGCCGGAATATGATTTGTCCAAACGCACATCTGTCCCTGACGTCATCTATTTAGTTGAGTTCACTTAACTCAAATTTTCTACGTGGGGAGGGGTTGCAGCTGACAGGTTTATTTCAATTATTCTCTGTTTTCTTGATAAGTGGAATCAGTCCTCAAAGCTCTACAATCCACTTGACATCTGTTGTAACTATTTTAAAATAATCGGATCTTTTTTTTTTTTTGAAAAAAGATTTAAGAGTCGGTCGAGCACGTTGTCAAGCTTAACAAACTTCCTCCCGAAACTTATTTATTGTTATTGTAGCGGCTTAACCGAGAGTAATTAATCGTTTTAGGCTTTACTATTTTTTTCCCCGCTGGAAATCTTTGCGTAGGAATAAAATCGCACTCGAAAAGGATCCTCTTCCTCCTCCTCCTCTCCCTTCCTGTAACTCTTTTACCGAAAGTTTGGGAAGTATGGTGCAAAAGGTTGAAAATGATATGATAGAAACTTTACACTTTGTTAATAATAAGAATGTAGATTTCAGAGCACTCGGAAGCTGGAGCTAAGACAAATTAGTCAACAACGGCGGTAAGAAGCGATTATTTACAAGTGGTGCAAACTTCTATTTAATTTATATGTCTTACTTTAAAACACCAGGTTTGTTTAATATTACAAATATACACCCAACTTTGCTTCTGTTCTCTGTTCCCCTCCCTTTCGTTAGTCTTTTCTTAAAAAAAAAAAAAATTATTTCTCTCCTTAATGAAAATACCAACGTTTTTTTTTCCTCCTTCTTTCCAACGATTTTTAATTATTTTATCTTTTTTTTTCCTTCTCCGATGGAAAATTATCCTAATTAATTATAAAAATCGCTATCTGTCTAATTTAGCGATGCGATTGGATCCTTACGTGCAAAATTTTGTTTTTTTTTTACGGAAATGAGATTTTGAATCTTTGGAATTTTTTAAGATTTAGACTTTAAACAGCGGTTTCGGTTGGTCCAACCATTTTTACGGAAGCCCTGAAGGGTCAAGTATCTATGTTTATTTTTATTGTTTGTTCCGGAACAAACATTTATCTTTAAATTTAAAGGGATAAGGGATCCATTACACAAGTTCAATTTTTTGGAGGGAAAAGAACCCGATTTAAGAAAAACCCCGGAAATTAGTCAAATCGCAAAACTCATGCATTACGCCAGGGTTATTTGACCTTGATTATAATATCGAGAAAAAATCACACCTCGAGTGGGACTCGAACCCACGAAGGCCATGGACACGCCTTGAAGTCCTATACGCGGACAGCGCTCTAACCAACTGAGCTATCGAGGCTTACACCCGAGCGCATGAAATCTTCTCGATATGACTTAATGAAAGATGGAGTGGAAAGTCGAAGTATACTTTTTGGAGAGAAATTCTTTACTCTTTTTTCCGAAACATGTTTCGCTAAGACCTAAGTGATTTTTTCTCGATATTTATAATCAAGGTCAAATAACCATGGCGTAATGCATGAGTTTTGCGATTTGACTAATTTCCGGGGTTTTTCTTAAATCGGGTTCTTTTCCCTCCAAAAAATTGAACTTGTGTAATGGATCCCTTATCCCTTTAAATTTAAAAATATTTGGTCCATTGTACCCCCCTCTTAGGTTTAAACATTTATCTGTTTCGAAATTAATACGTTTTGGCTCATTGCTTGTTCCGGAACAAACAACGTTTAATAAGTTAATTGCCTGTTTCGGAGCAAACAATTTTTTATTGACTGTCTGGTCCGAGGCTAACATATTAAATTCATTCTCTGTTCCGGAACAGGCAATTATGAATATGAATGAATATGAAAAAAAAATTTTATTTTTGCCGAAGCATATAAAAGGTTGACAAATTTTTATACAATGCACCTTACAAAACGTGACGAAATATACAAGCAGTACCGAAACGTTAATTTAAAGTAGAACTTTAAATTAAAGTAGAACTTTAAATAAAATTTAATTTAACATAAGTTAATGTACCTATAAAAATTGAATAAAATTTTAAATAAAATTTTATGAGAATTCTTTACTCTAGCATAAAGGCTCTTATCCTCAGGGACTCAGCTACAAATGAATAAACTTTATTAATCTTAACTTTATCTAAATTTGATAGAATGTTAATGTAATTGAGATCAGCTGTAAGGTTTGGGGAAATCAGCTCTGACAGATGGTGTGAGCGAATCGGTTCATAGACTGGGCAGTGTAGTAGAAAGGGCGTCATCGTTTCGTTTGCTTGGAGATTACACGCTTCGCAGACTCTATCTTGGTACCATCGGAACAGGCAATTAATTTAATATTGTTAGTTCCAGAACAGACAATCAGTGAAAAATGCTTAGTTCCAGAACAATAAAAAATTGTTCCGGAACAAGCAATTCACTTACTAAATGCTGTCAGTTCCAGGACCAACACCGCTTGTTCCGGAACAAACAACCAATAAAAAATTGTTTGTTCCGTAAGAGGCAATTTACTTATTAAACGTTGTTTGTTCCGGAACAAACAGTAAAAGAACGATAAAATACTCGATCCTTCAGGGCTTCCGTACATTTTCTTGACCACTTCTTGCGAGACTGCCTTTTAGCCGAGTCGTTGAGTTCAAGAACAAAACATGTAATTTTTTTTTTTTTTTTTTTTTTTTTTTTCCTTCCAAAATAAGACAAATATGGTATCATGTAGTTTTGAAAGGCGTACATCGAATACGAAAATTCTGTATTTTTTTAAAGGTTGCAACTGCTCGGAAAAAATTATTTTATTTTATCCAAATGCCGACTTAACCCCCAACGTAGTGGTGTGTTGGATAAATTAAAAATTATTTTAATTCGTTTATTGGAAAATGGAGTCTTGCCCCTTAAAAAGTAACAACGTTCCGAAAAATTTAAATAAGCCAATCAAATGCTTGGAAATATTATTTTTTTATAAAATTATGTGATGCTGAAGTAGTACTTTTAGCGTCCGTTTTCTGACACTAAAGCAGCACTTTTAAGGTCAGTAAAAAGAGACCCCTAAATGTAAACATTTTTGGTCTAGCGCTCGAAAAGTGACGTAAAAATCAATTCTGGCGGCTGTCAAATCATGATGCAAGCAGCTTTAAATGATCATTGCACTTGAAATAAAAACTGTTTCACAGCTACAAATCCTCGCTTCGCTCGGCGCTGCAAAATCGGTCTCGGACGCAAAAAGTCTCGCTTTAGATTCTACCAGTGAAATATACTATTTTCACTTCATGGAAAAATAATAAAAGACAGTGACTTGCTTTTTTTTACCAAACATTAAAAAAAAAAAAAAAAAAATTTTATTTTTTACTAGCTACTAACTAATGAAAATAAGTAATTAAGTTTCATAAATTTTGGATGGCGGTGACTAACAAATTGGTTTAAAACTCGACATTGTTATTCCCCTGGTTTGACTGACTTTCCGAGGTATCGTCTAAATTTCCCGTTTGGCTGTTACTCGCTTCACCATCTCTTGCATTATCTGAGTGTTCATCGGGTGGTGAGATCGTTTTGGCTGTGCTGCTTTTCTCTGCCGAAGACCTTTCGTCACTGCCTTTAAAAGGTTTGGAAAAGGGAGCCACCAGATGTCCACCAGATGATTCTCCATCCGACGATTCACCACTCTGAACTTCGATTCCTGGTTCATCTGGTTTAGGTGTGAAACCTATACCTGCTGCAATGGTTCGAATGACTTTTTTTTGCATCTTCACGTTCTTAGACGAACTAAGATCTCTTATGAGTAGGAAATCCTCTCCATATTTATGTTCTTTGGTGTGGCCAACGATCACGCTGCCAGAGGTAGTCAAGACAGAAACAAGAATTGAAAAAAAAACAGCAAATCCACACACCACAGCACAGAAAAAACATCATAAATAAATAAATAAATAAATAAATAAAATAAAATCCAGAAGCCAGGATATGTAAGTTGTATTAAAAGTTGCAATGAAAAAGTTGATTGATTGGAAATCGAAATCCTCTGTTTTTTTGCGAAAACGGGTCAAGCTGAATATTGATAAACAGTATAGGTACTTATGTACCATATTTTTGAAATGTAAAATCAAGGGCGGACCATCTGTCATCTGGCGGTTTCACCTTCTTTTGGAGTTGTCATCCCACCAGACACAACTTTGGAGTCGGTTTCGCTGTGGCGGAGGAGTTGCTGCAGAATGTGATCGACTTTCAAGCCGTTAACGAACGGATGTGCGTGTTACGCGTCAGGGGGCGATGGTTCAACCTTACTTTCATTAACATCCATGCACCAACAGAGGAGAAAAGTGACGCTGTGAAGGACGAGTTTTATGAGTCACTAGACACGATTTATGATCGCTGCCCGCCCGATGATGTAAAAATCGTTCTTGGGGACTGTAATGCCAAGATAGGTCGAGAGGAGGGACTGCTCCCTTTCATAGGTTGTCACAGCTTGCATCAGGAATCTAACGACAACGGCCTACGAATAGCAAATTTTGCCGCGTCAAGAAACATGTCGGTAAAATCCACCATGTTCCCCCACCGTGACATTCACAAAGGGACCTGGAGATCGCCGGACGGTAAAACTATCAATCAGATTGATCATATATTGATAGACCGTCGACATGGAAGTATGGTGCAGGATGTGCGATCATGGAGGGGTGCTGATACGGACTCAGACCATATGTTGGTATCTTGCAATATGGCAATGCGTATCTCAAGCAAAGTGGAGAGGAGGCGTCAAATAATACGGCGTTTTGATACCCAAAAGCTCGAAAAAGAGGAAGTTGTCACCAGATTCCAACTCGAACTACGGAATCGTTTCGACGCCCTGGATTTAGATACGACGGATACCAACACGTGCTGGGAGAAAGTAAGGGATGTCACGAAAGACACTGCAGCAGAAGTACTCGGACACCAGAAACTGCGTCGAGCTAAACAATGGTTCGACGAGGACTGCGAGAGGGCAGTAGAGAAGCGCGCTAAAGCGAGGCTACTAGCCCTACAGAACGCCGAATGTTGGATCCAGCAGATAGGGTATGAGATTCAGCAGCGAATTACCCGAAATCTGCTTAAGGCGAAGAAGAAGCGGTATGAAAGGGGCCTGGTGGAGGAACTTGAGGCCGAAAGTACGGCAAAAAACAGCCGAAAGTTTTTTCAGCGAGTGAAAAACTTCAGGAGAGGGTTCCAGCCCAGCACGGGGATCATAAGATCCTCGAACGGAAAACTTCTTACCGACCCGCATCGAATACTTGAACGTTGGAAGGAGTATTTCGAAGAACTATTAAACGTCCCTCTACCTGCTAACCCTCTGCCCCCTGTACAGCCAATAGACGGTCCTGCCGACGATCCTCCCATTTCCCTTCAGGAAGTGAAGGATGCTGTAGAGAAGCTGAAGCAGAGGAAGGCAAGTGGAGCGGATGAAATTCCCGGAGAACTGTGGAAGCATGGAGGGGAGGCGACCTGCGAAGTGTTGCACAAACTCATTTCGAAAATATGGGAGGCCGAAGAACTGCCCGACCAATGGAAGGAGGCTCTGATCATCCCTCTTCATAAAAAAGGGGATCGAAAGGAGTGTGCGAACTACCGAGGCATCTCGTTGCTCTGTACAGCATACAAGGTGTTATCGAGTATTCTTCTGCAGCGCATTTTACCACTGGCCGAAGAAGTCATTGGGGAGCATCAGTGTGGCTTTAGGCCGAACCGCAGCACAATCGACCAGATCTTCACGTTACGGCAAATTTTGGAAAAGAAACGCGAGCATGACAGCGAGGTCCATAATTTGTTCGTCGACTTCAAGAAAGCCTACGATAGTATACACAGGGAGGGCCTTTTTAGCGTCATGGCCGAATTTGGGTTTTCGAGGAAGGTAATACGGATGACGGCGGTTTGTCTGAGCGGGGTGAGGTCTAGGGTCGTTTCGAAAGGGTTTTTGAGTGATGCGTTCGATGTTAACACCGGACTTAGGCAAGGCGATGGGCTTTCACCCGTCCTATTTAACCTAGTCCTAGAGAAAGTCGTACGGTGCCTGGAGAACGTTCCTGGGGGAGTAAACGTAGGCGGACTCATTAAAGACCTGGATTATGCCGACGACATCGATCTATTAGGGGAAACCCGTGACGATGTTCGAAGGTTATGTGGAGAGTTGCTAATTACTGCTCGTAGGGTTGGGCTCGAAGCGAATGAGGAGAAAACTGAGTACCTTGTTATGGTCAATGAGAAAGACAGGCAGAGACGGCACGATGAACCTCTGGAGGTAGGAAACCTTAGGTTTAAGAACGTTACCGAATTTCGGTATCTAGGGTCCTATGTCACCAGCGACAATGACATCAATTTTGAGGTCGCGGCGAGGATTCAGAGTGGCAATCGTTGTCTTTTCGCGCTAGGCCATCTCCTTCGTAGTAGAGTTTTATCTAGACGAGCGAAACTCCGCATTTATAATGCCATAATCCGCCCTGTAGTCACGTACGGCTGTGACACTTGGAGCCTTACCGTCCGCGCTCAAGAGAGGTTGCTGGTATTCGAAAATAAGGTCTTACGCCGAATTCTAGGCCCTAGAAGGGATCCAACTACGGGCAGGGTGCGCATGCGTTCAAATGACAAGATCCGAAGGCTCACTGGACAACCATTAATCACTAGTGTGATTAAGTCCCGAAGGCTCAAGTGGGCGGGACATGTCGCTCGCGCACCTCCGTCAAGATATATCCGGCAGGTCCTGGAGGGCAGACCAACGAGTCCCAGACCTCAAGGTAGACCACGGATCAGGTGGGAGGATAACGTGGCGGCAGATGCGAGAAGGTTGGGAGTGCCCGACTGGCGAGATGCCTGCCAGGAGAGGCCTGATTGGAAGAAAGTTTATAGCGCGGCGATAGGGCCCAGTAAAAGTAGTAGGGCTCCAGGCCCTGTAAAAGCCTTGTGTGTGTGTGTGTGTGTGTGTGTAAAATCAAGGGCATAAAGAAAAACAGCTTTTTAAGCAGTGATAATTTTTGCAGATTTTTAATACTATACATTTTCAAACCTTGAGTTTTGTCTACTTTTTGAAATCAAAGATTCAACTTTTCGTTGACCACCAACGTCCCCTCTGAGTAGTTTTCGTGGCAATGTGCCAGATGGGCTGTCCCTGAATTAATTGTCCCTGAAAACCTTTCATTGTTGTCTACAAACAAACTCAGCAGACGTGCAGTTTCTATTTTGCACGATTAATTTGTATGTGCACATTTCCCCATTCCGATCCCAAAGTCCTTAAGTGTAACTGGAAAAATTTCTGTAATCCAATACCCGAATACCCTTAGGATCGTTTCACGAGTTCCTCCATTCCTTGATTTTTTGATAATTTATTTTTGTCCCCCCCGTCTAATCTATTTTTCTTGAGAAAATAAAGTTGAACGTAAATTTGTCCAGGCTGTTGACGTAATTACTTCTCTTACCACCTTATTCTTTTTAATATAACACGATCTTACAATATATTCGCTGACGGTTGAAAATGTTTAATTAAATTTTTCAGATAGCTCAGTCGGAAAGCTAGGAAATTAGTTAAGAAAGGGAAAAAAAATACTGGCGCGGAGAAAAAAGAAAAAAAAAAACTGCTGCAATTTTTCCACAACTTTTACCGTTAGCTTCGCCTCCCCCCGGGTTATTCATTTCGTCATTTATCCAAATGCGACGCCTAACTTTCTCGGAAAAAAAGTTACACCTTACGACAGAAAAAAAAACAGTAAAAATGATTACGATGGAAGAGCTCGAAACTTTCCACTATACCCGGTTTAAATTAGTCTCTATGGAATTATGAAGAAAAGGAAAAAAAAAAAACAAATAATAAAAAACGAAAAAAGAAAATAAAAGATTGGTCTTTCGACGGAAATAAAAAATGAAAAAAACATAATTACCATTAAATGTAACGAGGGAAAGAGCTTTCCCGACATTTGGAAAACGAGAAGAGCACCGAAGGAACAATGGGACAAGGAAAAACAATAGGTAATCAAGCATGGCTATTCATTTGGATTTGATTTACGGTCGGACCTTATTGAGCCCGGTGACTGCCTTGGTGTCATTCCACACATTCTTCCGCGAACAAAAGAGGGAATGGAAAGCTTTTCCTACTTACGATTTTCATACCGGTGACGTTCTCCGATACGATGAATACGCAACCTAAACACGACGTCAGGACAATCACGCAGGCTCCGAATAGCATTACGTATACTCCGATGTAAAACTCATCGAGCTTTAGCTCGTCGACCCATTCCCCG
Source organism: Liposcelis bostrychophila (assembly GCA_037577465.1). NCBI lineage: Eukaryota > Metazoa > Arthropoda > Insecta > Psocodea > Liposcelididae > Liposcelis > Liposcelis bostrychophila. Next base: position 26,726,792 of record CM075211.1, on the reverse strand, counting down.
TAGGACGGATCTGCTTTCAACCAGATGCATAACGCGAAGACTACGACTCCGAGAATCTGAAAATAAAAACAAATGACAATTGTAAGATTTTTTTTTTTTTTTTTTTTTTTTTTTTTTTTTGATTTAAGACTACGTTTTGGGCTCGATCCTGGGGAAATCTATCTGTCCGGGTTCACTGTTCTGTTCACACCAAAATAATATTTAATATTAATGTTTGACCTTTGAAAATTTGAAATATGATTTTGACTATTTTTTCAACTTTTGGCCTTTTTTAGTAATAAAATTAGGCATAAACGAAAGCAAGGATGTAGGAAATTTCTTGTAAATTTTATTAAACTTTGTTTTTTAAGTAAAATTTACAAGAAATTTTCTATAAATATTACAAGAAATTTAAAGTTAAAATATACTGTACAAGAAATTTAAAGTTACTAGCCCGTGAACTTCAAAATTTCTTGAAATTATATTTAACGTTTGTTTAAAATTTTCGCCGTTTTTTTACACTTGGAACTGGCAATTTGCTTGTTAAATGTTGTTTGTTCCGGAACAATAAAAAAATCCATAAAACCACAATAATCCGAATCAATAAAAAATTGTCTTTTCCGGAGCAAGCAATGTTTGTTCCGGAACAAGCAATTTACTTATTAAACGTTGCTTGTTCCGGAATAGACAATTTCTTATTGATGGTTTGTTCCGAAACTTCTTCTTCTTTCAAGTGCCGTCTCCGCGACGAAGATTGGCTATCATCTGGCATATTTTTACTTTTGAGACCGCCGCTCTAAAAAGACTCAAGGAATCAACACCAAACCAGTCTCTGAGATTCTTAAGCCATGAGGTTTTCCTACGGCCTTGCTTGCGCTTACCCTCGATTTTTCCCTCCATCACAAGCTGAAGGAGGCGGTACTTTTCATTTCGAATCACGTGGCCGAAATAATCGAGCTTCCGACGCTTGATCTCGTACAGCACCTCCAACTCCTTTCCCATACGAGCCAAGACGTCAGCATTTCTCACCCTGTCAGTCCACGAAATTTTAAGCATTCGACGGTATACCCACATCTCAAAAGCCTCCAACTTCTTTTCCAACGCCCTAGTTAAAGTCCATCCCTCGTGTCCATATAAGAGCACGGGAAAAACGTAACATCGGACGATACGGACCCTTGTTTGGAGACTCAAGTTGCGATTGCACAACAGGTTCCTCATTTTGAAGAAAGTTCCTCTGGCTTGCTCAATACGTGCTCGGACTTCCCGAAACTGACAATTTTAAATCCAATGCCTGTTCCGAAAAAACCACTGTCTGTTCCGGAACAAGCAATGTTTGTTCCGGAACAGGCAGTTTACTTATAAAACGTTGCTTGTTCCGGAATAGACAATTTCTTATTGATTTTCTGTTCCGGAACTGACAATTTTAAATCCATTGTTTGTTCCGGAACAGGAAATCTACTTATTTAACATTGCTTGTTCCGGAACAATAAAAAAAATAGATAAAATGTCAGTAATCCGGAGCAATAAAAAATTGTCTGTTCCGGAGCAGGCAAAGTTTGTTCCGAAACAGGCAATTTACTTATTAAACGTTGTTCGTTCCAGAATAGACAATTTCTTATTGGTTGTCTGTTCCGGAACTGACAATTTTAAATTCATTGTCTGTTCCGGAGCAAGCAATGTCTGCCGCCACCTTTGTTTACATATCTCAATGACCAATCAAAAAGCGTCTCGGGTACAAGTAGCGCTTACGGTGGTAGAAAGGAAGAACTAATTTTCGGGTAGTTTAGCGGGACAAGATCCCCCGTGTATACCTCTCTATACCGCCTTAGTTATAAGATTTAAAAACGTTTGTTGCTAAAACTGAGAAATCTTCAAATTTTCATTGAATTTCCAATATGGCGACCGATTATGGCTTCCAAAAAACAAACCAATCCGATTTATCGGCGAATTCACCAGTCTCTTTTTATATAGGATCTCACTCACTGGAGTTGCGAAAGAAGCCTAATGCTGACCTCAGCATTTCACAATCGCAATATTTGACCTTACTCCAATCCTGAAATCCACTCTCGATCGCAAATCATCCTCAAAAAATAATCATAAGAAGGAAAAAAAAAAAGATGTAGCATACATGTGTCGCATCTATGGAAGCCATTTATTTTTTCCCTCTGACGTTATAAGACGTGTGCCACAAGTGACCCAAAGCAGTAATATATTACGTTTTGTGACTTTATGGTAAGAAATAAAACATTATAAATCATAGCGGATCGAAATTCCGTCGCGGAAGACACGAGAAGACGGAGGCTCCTTTCGATGATTTAGTTATCCATCTGTCACATGAAAAACAATCGGCCTCGGGGAAAACTCAAACTGCGGAAAAATTCCGGTTCAAAAAAAGCTCGGGGTTTCATACTTCCGTCGTTTCTTCGTATCTTCTTTTTACCTTTCGACTTCTTTTTTTTTTTTTTTTTTTGTGAAAAGCTTCCTTTTCACTTTTTTTTTTATCTTCATGTTTTTTTAATATCGAAGAAAAAAAAATATTTTATTGATAATTGAATGTGTCACAATAGTCCAGATGTCCGTTTTAGAAATTGAAGCCCGTTGGTTATGACTTTGTTACTCGCTCGAGAGGACATCATTGTCTTCCCTTTTCTATTGTGTTCATTTATTCACAGAGTCCTGAATCCAATTGTGTTACTATTATTGGATCCGAAAAGAAAAAAGGTCGGTACACGAGCACAAAGGGTTTCGTTATCAACACCAATAAAATGTTGGAAACTGATAGACTAAAATCTTATTTTTCAATGCGGAGCCCGAGATAATGTAATTTCGCGCTCTTTTTCTTTTTTTTTTTTTTTTTTAAACCAGGAAAAAGATTTTTAATTTCGTTTTTGATGCTGAAAAATTCCTTGTGCATGTAATCGATGCCATGTGGTTTCGATATAAAACCAGTTGATTAAAGATCGGCGGTGTTATTTTAAAGCTTTTGTCGGTCGATTCTGACATTTCTTAACCTCCCCCCCCCCCTGCTCCCCTTACCCCTCGTGCTTCGTCATTTTCAAAGCTTAAAGGGAAGATAAAGTCTAGTCTAATCGCATAACTTAGCAGAATTTGTTTATTAGATGAGACCTTTCTCTAAAATGGAAATGCTGTAACATCCGAATCAAATGTTTGGCGGAGGGGAGGAAGGGGTTTGAGGAGAAGAAATTCGGATTAATTTCAACTTATTTGAAATATTTTAAGGGTGGAAAAAAAAAATATATATATATATATTTTTCCCCGCGAAAAGGAAAATATTTTCTTATGGATTTAAGGAGAAGCCTAACATATGTTTATTTTGAGGAAATAAAAAGGAAAAGAAGAAACCTTATGATATTTTTTAGTTACGTTTTCGTTTTTTAAGCTTTGTAAACTTATACTCTGGCGTCCCAGTGGCGTCTTCAGTGTCAGGCGTATTGCTGATATATAAAGCTTAGATTTGCAAAATATTCAAAGGAGTTGAGTAAAAATAAAATTTGAATTTTTTTTTCTCGTTCCAACATCACTTTTTAGCTCTCTGCTTCTGAAGTGTCAAGTATCTGCTTTTTTTATTGCTTGTTCCGAAACAAGCAATGTCTGCAATGGCTGTTCCAGAACAAACAATGTTGTACCGGTTATAAGTAAATTGTCTATTCCGGAACTGTCAATTTAAAATTCACTGTGTGTTCCGGAAAAAGCACTGCTTGTTCTGGAACTGACAGCGTTTAATAAGTAAATTGCTTGTTCCGGAACAATTTTTTATTGATTTATCAATAATTTGAATCAATTTTTTATTGGCCCGGAACGGACTTATGTTCCGGAACAATTTTTTACTGATTGATCAATAATTGAATCAATTTTTTTTTTAAAATTGAATTTTTTATTGATCCGTAACTGAATATTATAAATTCATTTTCTATTCCGGAACAAGCAATGTTTGTTCTGAAACTGGCAGCGTTTGATAATTAAATTGTGTAATAATAATAATAATAATAAAAAGCAATGAATTAAAAATTGCCAGTTCCGCAAGAGACAATTTTCTGTTCCGGAACAGGCATACAGCCATTGCAGACATTGCTTGTTCTGGAACAAACAATTTTTTATTGATGGTCTGTTCCGGAACTTATAATTTTAAATTCACTGTCTGTTCCAAAAAAAGCAGTCTTTGTTGTAGAACTGACAGCGTTTAATAGGTAAATTGCTTGTTCCGGAATAAGCAATGTCTGCAATGGCTGTTCCAGAACAAACAATGTCTGCAATGGCTGTTCCAGAACAAACAATGTTGTACCGGTTATAAGTAAATTGTCTATTCCGGAACTGTCAATTTAAAATTCACTGTGTGTTCCGGAAAAAGCACTGCTTGTTCTGGAACAAACAATTTTTTATTGATTTGGTACTGACTGGTTCCGGAACAATTTTTTATTGATTGATCAATAATTGAATCAAGGGAATGGTTGACGAAATTAACCACGTCGCTCCAAACGTCTTTTAATAAACAAAAAATTTAAGTATAATAATTGAATCAATTTTTTGTTGAGCTGAATTTTTTATTGATCCGGAACTAACAATTTTAAATTCATCGTCTGTTCCGGAACAAGCAATGTTTGTTCTGAAACTGGCAGCGTCCAATAATGAGATTGTGTAATAACAATGAATTGAAAATTCAGTTCCGCAACAGACAATCAATAAAAAAATTTTTGTTCCGGAACAGGCAGTTTACTTTTTAAACGTTGTTTGTTCCAGGACAGCCATTCTAGACATTGCTTGTTCCGGAACAAACAATTTTTTATTGATGGTCTGTTCCGGAACTGGCAATTTTATACTCATTGTTTAATTATTAAAGTCTAACAGTTCCACAACAAACATTGCTTGTTCCGGAACAGACAGTGAATTTAAAATTGTCAGTTCCGGAACAGACAATCAATAAAAATTTATTAAACATTGCTTGTTCCGGAACAAACAATAAAAAAAACATATATACTTGACCCTTCAGGGCTTCCGCACCACCGTCTTGTATTTTAATTCTTTTTAAATCTTGACTTCGTACTCGTTAATGGCACCACCGCAGGATGGTCGCTCAAACTGGATTTTGTCAACGGCATTCAAAGAAAATATCCTCTTTTAAAAGCGTCAAAAAGCCCCACTTCGAACGAACTGACACCGGTAACCCTAATCGAGCATCCGTCCTATTGGAAGAATTTTATTCGCCTGCAGGACAAATAAAAACCTCTACGTGAGTTTCTATGTGAAAATAATACCCATAATTATTTCTTGTGCGTCTTCCCTTTAAATCCCGCTTCCAGCCTCGAAGTGACTTATACTGTATGTGACGACACGTTTCCCTCTTTCCGGAGGGATGAAATAGCAATATTTTATATTTCTCTGATTTATTTCTCTGGCTGATGGAATTGCCCTTTTTTTTAACCCTTAATGGTTTTCTGTCAATTATCCTTACCTTATATTCTAAAAATATTCCTAACCGAAGGAGAGAAAAAAGAAAAAAGGAAAAAAAAAAAGTATTTTGTTTTCCCTCTAAAATTTTTTTTTTTTCCCCATCCCCTCCCCTTTTAACATTATCACCTGGCGAAGTCGTTTTCCTTTCTATTGTTACTATATGTTTTTTATTTCCCGAAAGGAGAAATAATGAGAGAAAAAGAAAAACGTGTGCGATTTACTCCCATTCGTGGAAAAAAAAGGTCATTCAACGGTCAAAAAGATAAAGATAACTGTTTAAAAAGATCTCCGAATGAGCTATCTTGATTACGGGGAAAAAGTTCGTTCTACAAATAGGATTTACCCCCTCGGACAAACTTTTGTTCCACTCTGAAATTTCATCAGCATTTATATGACGTCTTTTTCCCTTTTCTTTTTTTTTTTTTTTTTATCCTCGGCAGCTTTTCAGGATTACAAATGACAAATCACCGAAAAAAAAAAGGAAAACTGCATTTTTTTAAATGGCGATGGTTTATCCGCGTTTATTAACCGATTTCAAATTGGCCGGGAAGTTGCGGCTTGCGGAGGAAGGTAGGGGGCGGGGAGGGGGGCAGGGGGGCCTTGCGGTAAAAGTTTCGAACCCGTTTCAATTTAAATATCGGGGGCTGTAACGTAATCCTTATTTCGCGGAATTGCATGTACTGAGGGAAAAAAAAATTTGCATAACAAGGAAGATTACGTCGTAAGGATAAAGGGAAATGTCGGAAGCTTTTTCCGCGAAAAAGGCATTCAACCCTTAGAGACGCTAAACTTTGCTAACTAGACAGATGCAAATTGAGGGACATTAACTTCGGGTTTTCGGTCCTGGGTGCAAAAGGTCCGCTGAAAAATTGCCGATAATTAGTTTCGCGTCTTTCTTTCAGTGCAACATGTCTTTCGTGGGGGAATTTTTTTTAAGTAAAGTTTTTTAAAGTTGAAATGAATGTTTGAAAATAAAATGTAAGTCCGACGGTTGGTCTGCAGGGTGGTTTTTGAAAAGAGGGGGAAAAACTTTTTTTTTGACTTTTGGTGACGAACCCCCCCCCCCCCCCCCCTTGATTTGGTTCCAATGCCTGTAAGATTTCCCACAAATAAATTTTAGGTCGATCGGTCACCAATAAAGGGTGCCCCAGGAGGCCGATAATTTTCAAGCAGCCAAAATTTAATTTTAGACTTCAAATTCTTAATCTACGCAAAATTTCCGATAAGAATCGAAGGTCTTTTACGCCAAAAAAAAATTTCATTTTTGGCCCTTATATTAACTCTGGAAATTTTTGGGCTCCTGGGGCACCTCTTAATGGTGACCGATCGACTTCAAATTTTTTGTGGACTACTCTTACAGGCACTCGAACAAAATCAGGAGGGTTCGTCACAAAAATTTTAAAATCGGTTTCAAAAAGCCATCCTATTGGTCTGCATTTAGCCTTTTATGGTTCGCATTCTGGAAAATTTCTGAAAAATTCCTGAAAAATTCGGGATAATATTTTCCCGAATTATTTATTTTTATACCGTGCCATCTCAAAATTCTAAAATTATCAAAACCCAAACTCATTAGCATCCGTGTTTTTTCACCTTTAATTTTTAAAGTTTCTGCCCTAAAAAAACCGGCCGGCTTAAAAGCCGATTGATTTTCTGAAAAATACGATGCGGCGCTAAAGCACCATAGGGCGACTGTTGACAAGCGAAAACGAAAAAGAAAGCTGAGAAGAGGAAGAAAAAAAGAAAACTCCAAGGAATTTTTTTTTTTGAAAAGAATGTCCATCTGTTGAATGTAATAAGGTAGAAAAATATTTGAAATATATCAAAGAAGTTCCGTGTAACAGTTGCATTTTTCGTAGCGTAATGGCTTTCAATTCATTTTCGGGAAAACATGAACTTTTTTTTTTCTTTTTTTGCTCAATAAATAATAAAATTCCATTTTGCAACACCTTTATTTCATTGCATTTCCCTAAAAGCGCGGTGTATGGAAACGATTAAAGTCGACGAAATATAAGAAAAATAAGAAAAATGAGAGAAATGAGAGTTGCTTTAATTGGAAAATTGCACAGCGTTGCAAATAAATCAAAATGAAGTCAATCTTTAAAGAAAAAAATAAGAAGTCTCTTAAAACTTTTTACATTCTGGAAACATTTTTTTTTTTTTTTGCGAACAACTTTCACTTTGTGCGACGTTTCGTTTTTTAGACATTTATTCCGATGTTTTCATCCTCATCTTGTGATTTGTCATGTCAAACGAATAAAAAAAAAAGGGAAACTTTTCCCTTTCGAATTTCTTTGAAAACATTAAAAATTGCTTTCCACCCGAACTGGAATTTTTGCTCGTGAATATTCAGGTTTCAGTTAAAGGGGAGGCCTTTTTTTTTGCGGTTAATAAACCACGGTAAATGTGAAAGAAGGCATTGTTAGTGGTATTTTAAAAAATAAATGAAAATTATTAAAGGAAGAGGGCCGATTGTTATTATGGTTCGGGCTTCTCTCCTATAGGGCCCACGGACAAAGTATGTTTCCAATATAATTTCGGCTATTGAGTCATTAATATTTTATCTGAGCTCCGTAGATTCATTTTGATGCATTTCAATTTTGGAATTAGCACTTGTGGTATTTAGGACTCTCTGGCAGCTGGTCTGTCCCCGAAACCTGATATGCAACAAATTCAAGAGCAGGCTTCACGGATGCCGCTGGAATTTTTAGGGCAAGTTTCAACTTGTCTGAAATGTCTGGGCGGCGGGAAAATAATTTAAAAAACAACTTGCGGTCAAAAAACTTTGATTTTGTTTTCCTGGTTTTTGTTTGCTTGGAACAAGTTGAAACTTGTACCAAAAATGCAAGAAAAAGTCAAAGAAGTTTTTTAGATACCTAAAATTTGATTTTTTCCCCCCGTAAATCGAGTGTTAGGCAAAATTGCCATTCCTTCCGTTATTCCGTAAAGCCTCCTCTTAAATGACAAAAAAAAAGGTTTTGCATCTTTTGACAAGCTTACGGATTAGGGTGGTTCTTATTTTACCAAGTTTAGATTTTCGGAGATGCCACCCTGCAAATTTTTTTATTTGTATGAGATAAGTTTCCCTGAATTTTTTAAAATTTTTTACTTGACGGGAAAGCGTGACTCATCGAGCTTTTAGTTCGGAAAAATTCCATAAGAACGAAAAATTGATAATTTTTTTTGTAAAAAAAAACCCTCGCTTCCTATTGGAAATTTTGCGAGATTTCGAATCTGAAAATATTTTTTTTGCATCTGGTCCCGTTTTTGAGCAAGAGGCCAAAATAAGACGAAAAAACCGAGAAGAGTGACAAAACGTACTAAGTCCACAGTTTTAATTGCTTTTCGGCTTCTATCTTTATAAACCGGACGAGATATAAAGAAACTGTTTTCAGATTCCAAATCTACTCAAAATTTCCGATAAGAAACGAGGGTTTTTTTACGAAAAAAAAATCAATTTTTTGGCTCTTCTCTACGCTTTCCTGACGAGTAAAAAATTTGAAAAAATTCAGGGAAACTTGTCTCAAACAAATAAAAAAATTTAGGCGTGGCACTTACGAAAACCCAAACTTCGCAAAATAAGAACCACCCTATTACAGATGCTAAAAATTATATTTTTGAGATATTAAATAGTAGGGTGTCCCTTATTTTTCAATTTTTTGAATTTGAATGAGTGCATCCCCGGAATCGGTTCTCTCTGTGGCACAATGTGACACTGAAAAAAATTAGATATTTATGTGCCACTGGCACATATGTATCTAATTTTTTTCAGATTTTTTATTCGACGGGAAACTGATCCGACCTGCACTTCAAGATCGAAAAATTCCCATAAGAGGGAAAAAATCTATAATTTGTTTTTCTTGAAAAAACAGTAATTTCCTATCTGAAATTTTGCTTAGATCATAGAATCTGAACTCCATTTTTTTTTCTGGTCCGGTTTTCGAGCTGAACCCAAATTATGAGTGAAAAATCTGGACCTATCCGGTTTTGTCACTTTACTCGAATTTTTACGCACATGCACCTATTTTTTTTTTTAATAGGATGGCAACACTAAGAGATAAGACTATTGCTTGCCCCTTGCTGGTATCTAGGCTGACTTTTTTTTAAAAAGTGTGAGAAAAAAAATAAATAAAGAAAAACTAAGCTCCAGAAAATGAAACGTAAAATGATACATTTTCACAAATCGCAAAAGAAGAATATTTACCGGGTGACTAAACTTTTTCGGTGAACCGGGTAAGAATCCCCAAATTGAGGAAAAGCAGTTTCAAAGTAAATCGAAATCTCGAAACGTAGACAATTGAATCCTTAGGAAGGAGATTGTTCATCCTCAGGCATTTGAGCTACAAAGAGAAAACGCATTTTCTATTCTCGGGCAAGAGGATCTGTCACAGTGTTGATGAAGTGAGAATTTATATTAATCGCCGGTTTCCCGCCCGCTACCTCCCTGACAGCTGTTAAATAAGGCTGAGAGATACCCCCCCCCCCCCCTCGCCGAATTCGTCTGTGAATAACTCCCAGACGATTTTTTTATTATTTTTTTGAGGAAAAAAAAAGAACGGGGAAAATAAAATAAAACAAGATTGCGACTCCGAGCTTTGGCACAAAAGCCTCATCGCTCATTTCGAAAATTGCTTTTGAATGGCATTCATCTCATACAATTTGTTTACGTATCGACATTTTATTTTTCTGTTGACGGACAGGTCGGACTTCACCGGAGGAAAGGGAAGGCAAAAGAGGAAACCGATTTTCACGAGATCAAAGCCGGCCGGGTTTTAATAACCGTTGACTTGTCAGTTGATTTTCATGTAATCTCTTTGTAAAAACAGTTCTTACTAGGAAATAAATAAACGAACGAACGGGGAGGGGAAAAAAAAATTTAGCCATTTCAAAATTCGATCAATTTCGAAAAAAAAAAAAAAAAAAAAAACTCATTTGCACAAGAGGAAAATTTTCCTTTTTTGTTTCGGGTTAAATAAACCTTGAACTAAATTTTGTTGCTGAAGGAAAAAAAAAAGACGATCTTGAAAAGATAGAAGGGAGGTGGGGTGGGACGGGGAAGGGGGGGGGGTATACAAAATGATGGTTTTTCAATTCGATTCTATATTCAATTCAAAATTTGCAACTTCCTTCTTTATTTGTTATGAAATGATGCATACAGATTCCTTATTTTATTTTCTTTTCGGAAAGAGGTTATGTATTTTCTGTTATCAAATGAAACGTGAAGGGAAAAGCAGTTTGACTTTTCGAGGTTGGCGGATTAGGAGGAAGGATGTCAAAGACGGATGGGTAAACAAAGGGTGTGTATGAAGTTTGATATAAGTCAAGCTGCGTTTTGATCAATAATGCCCTTTAGGGTTTTGAACCCTCCGCATCAAGATGGACAGTCCGAGTTACCCTATGATTGATCATATGAGAGGGTGAATATTATTTTGTAGCTTAATTATGCTCATGAAAAATATTTGTTTGGATAAGGTTATAATTACGAAGAAAGGATTAACATACTTCATTTTTTGCCGAATGAAGGCACTGAGTCAGTTTTTACGAAATAAGCATAAGAAGCAGGTCATTCTTTTTGATGAGGGGGGGGGGGAGGGGGTTAGAGGCGGAGCAGCTACTTGGCAGTGACATAGGATCAGGAAGACAAGGGCAAAATCACCTGATTAAAGGAAAATTCTTTTTCTTTTTCTGAGTGGGGTCTACGGCTAAAATTTCGTGCCAAACCTTGTTACAATAACCTGTTACGGTAACATGTTGCTCAACATGTTGCGGTTACCGCGACATTGGTCCAACTTGTTGGTCCAACGTTCCATAGTATATTTGAACCATTAAGAAAAAATTTTTAGGGATTTTAAGGGTGCAAATTCACTATGGATTGTCGGACCAACATGTTGGTACAACAAGTTGGACAAACATTTTATACTAACTTGTTGGAATGTTGGCGGAACTTGTACCAACATGTTTGACAAGCGAAGGAATTGACTATTGCAGAATTTACTCCTAGGGTGCAAATTCACTATGGAATGTTGGACCAACATGTTTGACAAACGAACGAATCGACTATTGCAGAATTTACTCCTGCGCCGAAATTAGTGTGGAATGTTGGTCCAACGAATGTTGGTACAACAAGTTGTATGTTGGTACAACATGTTGATTCAAGATTCCCTAGTGAATGGTAGTTCACCATAGTGTGGAATGTTAGTCCAACAAGTTAGTACAACATGTTTGTCCAACATTCCATAATGATTTTGCACCCTTAGGGTGCAAATTCACTATTGTAACATTCAACTGCCATGAACGTTACGTGAGTGAATAAAAAAAAGAAAAAAAAGAAGAACCGAAAGGTCAGTCCTTGAAAAATATTCCGTAAAAAAAATAAATCACTAAGCTTTTGGTAGAAAAGAACAAATCAATAAAATAAATTTATTCGTATAAACAACGGCAGATAAAAAAAATTGCAATCTAAAATTGTAAAACCAACTTTCGACTAGATATATAAAAAAAAGAATCAGGATAATGATTAGAATGTAACCCCAAATAAAGAGAAATAAAAAAATTGGTTACGATAATCCTAATCATAATTTATTTTAATCATAACAGAAAAAAAAAAATAAATAAAAAAAATTATATATAAAAAAAAAAAAAAAAAAAAGCTGGTTGGTGTACCTCGCAGGGATAACCAAACAACAATTGAAACTTTCAGCCTGAACTTAAGCTGTTAAATAAAAATTTGCTAAAAACTACCGCGGTTTCCTCCCCCCATCCCTTGACAAGGATCTCTGTTCTAACAAATCCGAAACCGAGACCTTGCCAAGAACGTGAGAGTACTTCTCAGCAAGTTTAGCCTCGAACAAAAAAATGGCAATCTTTTAAATCTTAAAATTAACAAGCATAAAATTTGATTCGATTTTACATAATTAAAAGAAAAAAAAATACTCAAACAGCATAGATTTAAAAAAAATTCTGATCGACCCCATCCAGTGGCGGGCCTAGAATTTAGAGTTGTTACACTTTGGAATTAAAGTCCAACAAGTTGAACCAGCCTGTTGTACCAACTTGTTGGACCAACTTGTTGGACCAACATTCCACACTTCGACGTAGGAGTAAATTCTGGTTGGTCCAACTTGTTGTGCCAACATGTTGGTCCAACATTCCATAATGATTTTGCACCCTTACATACCAACCAAGTTGGTCCATCAGGGTGGTACAACATGTTAATCGAACAAGATGGTACAACATGTTGGTTCAACATTCCAAAGTGAATTTGCACCCTTATTCCTACGCCGAAATTAGTGCGGAATGTTGGTCCAAGTTGGTACAACATGTTGTCCCAACTTGTTCTACTAGTACCAACATGGTGGTCCAACATTTCATAGTAAATTTGCACCCTAATAATTTTTTTTTCAATTAATTTTAAAAAATTTTGCCTTAGGAAAAATGTTCTAGGGAAAATGGTCGGGAACTCCAATTTATTTAGTCATGTGTTCAAGTGGTCAGTATATGAACGTGAGATGATCGGCTATTAACTTTTACAGAAATTACTAATTTCGATTTCTAGTGAATTGTGCTCCCTAAGGGAACCACCCGTGACGCAGTTTAGGAAAATTTCTAAGAACGAAACTTTATTAAATTTTGAAAAAATCGACCACCAAAATGAAAATCTCATGATTATTTACATCGAGGAGGGGGTTAAAAACCTGGAATAATATGCTAACATGTTGCTTAAACGCTCCCTTCGGCATTAACGTCAGAATCTATTTCGTATTTAAAGTCAGGGATAAAGTAATTATTCTTGCTCTTTCGGAGTCGTATTCAATTTTTTTTTCTTCCTCCGCATTTGTTTTGTTGTAATGATCCTTCTGCCTTAAGGATAATCGTACTCCTTTCTCGTACTGATTAAGTCGGTATCTTCAATTTTTTTTTTTTTTCATTCATCTCGAAAAAGCACGAAGCGTCCTATTTTTATTGTTTTTAGCCGAAGGAGAGATAGAAATTATGTTATAAGAGACGTTTAGGAAAAAAAAAATATTGCTTTCAATTTTCATACAGAATTTTTATAACCTACTTTTTTTCCCCCCGAAACTAAGGCGTCTCTGGGAATGTCTGGTTTTTTTTTTTCCTTCAATTTTTTTTTTTTCCGGAGTAGCTCAGCACGGTTTGCTTCGGGGTGCTTGGTTTGTTATAATTAATCCGCTGTTGATACTTTTCTTTGCAATTTCCTTAAGGGTGCGGAATCTGAAAATTATTTCGTTCATTGCGATTTTTTTTGAGGGAAAGTATATTCTTTTTCTGTCGGATTGTGGGCGTGCAGGATTTTTTTTTTTTTTTGCTAATTTTGCTTCTTTGAAAGAGGAATCCTTTTCTTCGGATCGTAATGTTTTTTCCAATTAGTTCATAAAGGCTTGGGGAAGGCGTAAGCTAAAGTAATCTTCTTGTAATCGAGTTTGTTTTGAGTGTGTGTACGCTTGTAAAGTATATTTTTAGTCGGCTTGGACTTGCATATTTTCGAGGAAGATAATACGGATGACGACGGTTTGTCTAAGCGGGGTGAGGTCTAGGGTCGTTTCGAAAGGGTTTTTGAGTGATGCGTTCGATGTTAACACCGGACTTAGGCAAAACATGGGCTTTCACCCGTCCTTTTCAACCTAGTCCTAGAGAAAGTCGTACGGTGCCTGGAGAACGTTCCTGGGGGAGTAAACGTAGGTGGACTCATTAAAGACCTGGATTATGCCGACGACATCGATTTATTAGGGGAAACCCGTGACGATGTTCGAAGGTTATGTGGAGAGTTGCTAGTTACTGCTCGTAGGGTTGGGCTCGAAGCGAATGAGGAGAAAACTGAGTACCTTGTTATGGTCAATGAGAAAGACAGGCAGAGGCGGCACGATGAACCTCTGGAGGTAGGAAACCTTAGGTTTAAGAACGTTACCGAATTTCGGTATCTAGGGTCCTATGTCACCAGCGACAATGACATTAATTTTGAGGTCGCGGCGAGGATTCAGAGTGGCAATCGTTGTCTTTTCGCGCTAGGCCATCTCCTTCGTAGTAGAGTTTTATCTAGACGAGCGAAACTCCGCATTTATAATGCCATAATCCGCCCTGTAGTCACGTACGGCTGTGACACTTGGAGCCTTACCGTCCGCGCTCAAGAGAGGTTGCTGGTATTCGAAAATAAGGTCTTACGCCTAATTCTAGGCCCTAGAAGGGATCCAACTACTGGAAGGGTGCGCATGCGTTCAAATGACGAGATCCGAAGGCTCACTGGGCAACCATTAATCACTAGCGTGATTAAGTCCCGAAGGCTTAAGTGGGCGGGACATGTCGCTCGCGCACCTCCGTCAAGATATATCCGGCAGGTCCTGGAGGGCAGACCAACGAGTCCCAGACCTCAAGGTAGACCACGGATCAGGTGGGAAGATTACGTGGCGGCAGATGCGAGAAGTCGGGAGTGCCCGACTGGCGAGATGCCTGCCAGGAGAGGCCTGATTGGAAGAAGGTTTATAGCGCGGCGATAGGGCTCCAGGCCCTGTAAAAGCCTTATGTGTGTGTGTTGCACATATGGGAAGATGGGTACGAACTCAAAACCCACTAATACTTCAAACGGTACAGTGGAAGTGAAGCCGAACAGTTTTATGGATGCTTTAATCTGTACACAAGATGGTTCGTAATATTTGGATGGCCTGGAATTATTTTTATTCGTCTTTAATTGGGGCACATTGCGGTTTATCGAAATGCATTTCATGCAAAAAATTTTGGACGAAACGAATATTGGTTATTTTGCACTTTATTAAAATTGCTTTTCATCAAAAAAAAAAAAAAAAGGATGAAACGCAAGAAATTTATTCAGCAGTTCATCCAAATGACATATCATCCAAAAAAATTTTGGACGAAACGATTATAGGTTATTTTGCACATTATCCAAATGGCTTTTAATCCAATTTTTTTTAAATGAAAAGCAAGAAAGTTATTCAGCAGTTCATCCAAAAAATTTTGGATGAAGAAAAAATTTGGATTCAGCAGTTTATCCAAAACAAAAATTTGGATGAAACGAATGTCGAATGCATTTGGCCAAAGGTTTTGACAATTTGGATGAAATGCAAAACAAAAATTTTGGTTTTATCCAAATATTTTGGATGAAATGCATTTTGGATGAACTGCTGAATAACTTTCTTGCTTCTCATCCAATTTTTTTTGTATTTAAAGCGATTTGGAGGTAGAAACTAGAATGGCTGATTTGATTTGATTTGCTTTTCTTCCAAACTTTTTTGCATAAAATGCAATTAATAACTGATATTCGTTTCATCCAAACGTTTTTGGATGAAATTAAATGCTATTTGGACGAAACGCAAAGTCCTCCTTTAATTGACATATGGCAGGACGAGAAAAAGTTACTGTGTTTTCCTATATAGCATTTTCAATCCATTGGACAACCTGTGGATTATTCATTAGATATCCACAGGATATCCAAATCTATGGGATATCTATAAGACGTTTAAAGGAAGCTTTTTGGATAGTGCGGACGTAGGTACATCCAATGAATATCTTCATGACGTCCTCGGAACTGGATAGACTTTGTTATCTGGGGTTTTATATTGCGTTCTTTTTTCTCGTCCGGAAATTATTCGCTAGCATCTTCTGCGCAATTTAATTTTAGACTGATAAAAAAAAAAAAAATCTTGAATTTGGAATTAAGAAGTTTTTCCAACAATTTGAAATGCTTTTCCTATTAACAAATACCTCTGATGAAACACACCAATCCTGTAAGTGCTCAAACTCCATACCCCCTAGTCAAAAAAAGACGTTTAATCTGCGGAAAGATCCTCCGAAAAAAAAAATTATATTTCCTCTTAAATTGTTTGTCAGAGTCGAAGCGGAAAATTTCAAATCCAAAATTTTCCAATTACATAATAAATCTTTATAAAACCGTTTTCGATATCATTTAAGGAAAAGGCGAGAGAGATATAGGTCTATCGTTCCGCGGGAAAACGAAAATTCATAATTCTTCTTCGAATTATCTTTTTTTTTGGGAGGGGGGGCTTGTTATAAATAAAATTTATTTTGCAGTATGACATTCAAAAACCGATCCATTAATATTCGCTATCCAGTTAATTATCCGCATCCGTTTTCGTTAAATATTTCATTTTTTTTTCTCTTTTCCTTTGGTAAATTAAATTCTTGCATTAATAAAATCGTAATTAAACTGTATTATTGTGCACGGCTTATCCTGGAGTTTGAAGGATTTCAAATACACGATTTGTTGTTGCTATTTGGAAAATGGTATTTTCTTGGAACTGGAAAACCCGAATCGAAATACGCCTATAAACCGCATTGGAATCGATATTTGATTTCTGTGATTTTATTACCTGTCTTTATTAAATTCCTTTTGCCTTTTGAGGTTTCGTCGTCTATTGTCTTTGGAATGGGGGGAATTTTGAAAGAGGTTCTGCGGTGGAATGTTTCGAACGAAACATGTTATATAACATGTTGACGAACGTATTCACAAACCGTGGTACGTAACTGGTTATAGTAGTACATGTTCTGTAAGAGTTATGTTATATAACAATAACATTTCACGACGAACATGTTACTTAAAATTTTTAACATAAAACATTTTGGAATTATGGCTATAAAGTATATAACATATGACATGTTATTGGTAGTTCTTGAAACTCTTGATATTGAAACCTGAATGGCAATGGGTTTATTTAGGAATTAAACGCAACTATATTTTTCACCATAATCGATTAGTTTCGACAGGTTTTTCCTCCTTCATTAGAAGCTGTAAATTTAATAAGAAAACATTATAACGTTTGTTATAAACATTCAAAAACATGAAGCCATGCCCATGTTCATACCTTAACAGAGAAAGAAACGATAAAGTTTTAAATCATTGCACAGGCAACAACGAATGTTATGATAAACGTTATGATAAGTAGCCACCAAAGTACGGTATAACATGTTATGTTAAACGAGTTTTATGTCGGAAATGCTCCACGACCTTTTGTTTTCCCAACTGGACAGACTAGGTCAGGAAATACGGGAAATAAGTTTTCGAGAAAATTGAATAACATGTTAATGACGGGACACACGATATAGCATGTTATATTGCAAAATTATATATAACCTGTTAATATACAGAGTTTAACAAATTACAGCTTTTGAAAAGCAAACAAATCTTCAATTGTTTTCCTAAGCGAAATATTACGGCTTTTATACTTTTCCAATGCTGTAATATTTTTTTCTACCCTGTATAACATAATATTATAACATGTATGTATATAACACATTCATAACACGCTTGTTCATGTGCTTTATTTCTCATATGCGTTACTGTAGTGACTACACACTTTGAAATACTATCAGCAGGCATAACATGATAACATTCTTCGTACTATGTTATGTAATACGTTATGCACAAACATGTTAATGTAAACAAGTTTATGTAGTGTAAATGTAATTTTTAACATTTTTAACACTTTCTGTGATTTGTTAGTTTAACTTTTCCCCCCACATTCTAACGTTAGGTGGAATTTTACTACGGGCATGTTATAAAACACATGGCAGCTAACATGTTCATAGACCATTTTACATAACATGGTGTAATTTCTTGGTACTTACCAACATGTTAATGTAAACACATTAACATGTCAGCTTAATTTTGCAACATGTAAGCATGTTAATTTGTTACGTAACGGTGGAGATTTCTATGTTAATCTAGCAATTTAACATGCTATGTAACATGTTACTTACTGTCTCTTACTATAAAATATTCCATGTTATGTAGTTCCCATAGGAACACCTGAGAAAAGCAACCATACAGGGAAACCCGGTAAACTCTACTTTATATAACATGTTACATGTTATAACATGTAAACAACGTTATAACTTTATACAATATGTAACATGGTCTACGAACATGTTAGCTGCCATGTTTTATAACATATGTTCATAGTAATATTCCACCGTTAGAATGTGGTAAAAAATAAAATAAAATGAAATGAAATAAAATAAAAAATAAACAAATCGCCGAAAGTGTTGTACGTTAAAAATGAGTAATGAAACCGATTGAATAAAATTTTCTTTCTTTTCTTTTCCTGCTTCTTTCTCCCTTCCGTTGATAATTTTGACGTGACCGGAATATTTTTTTTTTTACTTCGGTCGTGAACGTAACTATTTAAACGTCTTTGGGTAATAATTGTATTTTTCCTGCCTTTCGTCTGTTCTTTTTTATAACGGCAACAATATCGTCTAATGATGTGCTCGATACCTTGGAAGGGGTGGGGGAGGCGAACGAGAGTAAGGGTTTCCCTTTTTTTTTTTTTTAAATGCAGAAATAAACTCGCGTTCGATATATATATATATTCGTTTCAAGATTTCTTTGTGTTTGGTTTGAATGGGAAAATCCTGAAAAGAGAGTTTTTCCATGAAATAGGGATATAAAACGGGAGTTCGTGTGGGTTTAAAAGGGCTGAGCTTGAAAAGAGTCTCCGTTTTGTGGGGAGAAACATATGACGGTGTTAAATTTTTAAATTCAAGATTTTTTTTTTTTTATAATTGGGAGATAGAGGACTTTAAAGGCAAATGAAGAAAAATGAGGAAGTAAGAGTGGAAAGAAAATAAAATCAAATAAAGAAAAGAATCGATCCATTGAGTTTGGCCCAAGAAATTGTACCCAATTTCTGTCAAAATAAGGGTTCGATGAAGACCTGGCTTTCCAGCTGCTTGTTCAATCACAGATCTCACAAACTTTGAGTAGCACCTCGCCTTTTCCAAACCCTCAATAAAAGCTAAGAGACACTAAACACAGAGGAGGGGCAGGGAGGATCTTTAAATTCTTATTTTTGTTGAAAAGGTGGGGTTGAAGTGGGTCAATTCTTCGGTCGCTAACCGAAAGGTCAATGGTTACTTTTTCAGTTATTTGACCGATTAATTGATCTTTGTTGCTGTCATGTCCTTACCATTAAAAATCACAGGTACCTACAGCTAAAACCCACGGTCTTTAGTACAAAAATAATAGAACTTTTATTTTCGTAACTTTCTTTATTTTATTTTCAACCTGATATTTTTTTTTCCCCTTAAAACTTTGACCTTCCGCAAGATAAAAGCAAAAAAAAAAAAAAAAAAATTCTTGGAATTTTTTTGCTGATAATTTCTTCGCTAATTACATAACAATCTCAAACTCTTCATTCACTTGAAGTATTTTTCTTCCCTCGCTTTTTTTTTTTTTCTCAATGATCTTAAAAATCAGTCAGATCCATTTCCGTTTTATTTTTTCATCCTCTTACAAGCGCTCTCGGGTAAATAAATTCTAAAAAAATCTACTTTTTTATTTTAAATTTAAGCGGTTAAAAAGATTTATTTCTGAGAAGGGAAGTTCATTTCAAATGAATTTTATTCGAGAAGCGGTTTAGGTTTAATGCAAGTGTTTAAAACCTTTTTTTTATGTGCAGAGAGGGGGGAAAGGGCGAAGGGAGAGGGGGGGGGGGGTTAAGGTTTCTGAATACAGCTCGAATGAAAACTCTTATTTCGGGTTTCAATACCCCTCTCTCTTGCTTCGTTTTTTTTTTCACATAATTATTTTATCATAAAATCCACACAGCAACGGATTAAAATAAATTAATAATATTAAAAATGTTGTCGCCCTTTTTCTGTTATTTAATATGATTAAAAACTGTCGCTTGATACCCGCCTTTTCCAGTGTTGGTGAATATAAATAATCGGGGAGGTCTTCTCTTGAGAGAATCAAAAGAGATTCAACGCAAAGCCTCGCATAAATTCCGCGGTGGGAGTTCGTGACTTGTATAAGAGACTTAAAAAGTTCGCACATCTTAAAAAGAAAAATAACCTTTAAAATAATGATGGCAAATATTTTGCGGAAAAGTTAAGTTAAAAGTAGTATTATACACATCATATCGTAAAGTTAATGGTAGTCATTTAGTTAAGTAATATCCGACTTTTATTTTTGAAATTTTACGGGCTTTTCCGAATCGTTATTGTTATTAGCCTTGCTTATTTCGAAAGTTCTTAATTTAAGGAACATGCCACGTATCACGTTTACTAATTTCTCAAAATATATTTGATCACCTCGAAAAGGTTATTCTTGTAAGGGAAAAGAGATAAAAATAAAAAAAAGTTCGAGCTTTTTTTATGCGTGTCTTGTAAATAAAAAAAAAAAGTTAAAAATTTTCTTATTTTTTTTGCCAGTGCTTTCACTTCACGGTCTTTTATGTTTTTGCAGGATAATTGTTTTTGTGAAGAGGAGGGGGGGGGGGGGGTTGAGAATTCGGGATTTTTGGGTTACTTTACATGAAAAAGCTCCTTGTACCTAATTCCGCTTCAAATTTTTTAGGGCTACGGAAATTTCCTGTTTGGCGCTATTCAAGTGGTGGGTAAACATGACTTTGGCAAATTTTGACCTCCCTTCTTATTATCAAAAATAAGATTTTGTCTCTCCCAGTGTACTTTCGTAGTGCGAGAATACCTCTCAACATGATTTTTTGGACCAAACCAATTGGTCAAACACCAAGGAGTGACACCAGGGAGAACCATTTTTGGGGGTAAACGATTTGAAATTCGAAAATTGCCAAAATAAGGGACACCCTATTGTATATACTTAAAATATAGTTATTTTAAAGTAATTATTTTTCGACCACCATTAATCACAGCAAAAATTGCATATAAAATTCTAAAATTAATTAAAAAATTGACTCTGGCTCAATAAAAGTAACTGTAAGTCCTAAAACATTAATATTTGCCCTGCGAACCAATACTTAAAGCCTTCACGAACTATTATGCTAACAACACTAAAATATCCGGCGAAAAACCACGAAAAACTTGAAATTTTTCGTTGCATCGTCAAAAAATTCATTATTTGGTCCACACGCAAGCTTGGGCCCAAATTTTTCCTATAACCAATCGAAAGCTTATTAAAAAAAAGAATTTTTTAGTGAAAATTATGAGGAAAGCTTGTAGAAGCCGTTGAAGATTTGATACTTTTTTAACCGCCATTTTTTCAAGATGGCGGCTCGACCAAAAAGTGTAAGGTGCACTTGATTCAGTATTTTATCCTAATAATTTTAAGACCTCCCTGACCTAAATCGGTTGAAGAATAAGGGCAGGAGACGAAAAAAACCAAATCGACCCATTTGATTTTTTTTTTTTTTTTTTTTTTTTTTTTTGGCTAAAGGTAGGTTTCTTAGTTGATCCATATACTCTACCGATTAGTGAAACCAAATCCGGAATCCCTCACATGACCCCGCGGACCGATTCCTTTTGACGTGGACAGGCTCATGGGATTTTTCCGAATTAAAAGCTCGATGAGGTACGCTTTCCCGTCGAGTAAAAAAATTCAAAAAAATCAGGGAAACTTCTGTCAGACAAACAAAAAAAGTTAGGGGGTGGCACCTCCGAAAATCCAAACTTCACAAAACGAGAGCCACTCTTCGATGGTGGTGCTGGAATCGATGCTGGAATCGGCTCCGGCACCAGCACCAGCGGCAAAAATTTTTGTATTCTGGTGCCTGCGCTAGGCCAGCTCCAGCACTTTGGATATTTCGGCGCCGATGCCGTCGTCGGCTCCAACCGATTTTTACCGACTTCGGACCCCTGATAATAATTCTAACATTCAGTTTTCTGAACCGTTTTTATTTAATAATTGACATTGACCCACTTTTTTTTCCCGCCAAACACAAATCAAACAACCCAAATAAATCCACAACTCCAGGAAAAAAAAAAAAATTATTCAAATCAGTTTACATCCTCAAGGTATAATAAAGTCTATTGGATACGTTCCAGTTTTTCTTTTTTTTTCCCTGGATCCTTTTAAGATTAATAAATTACATTTCCACTCATTATTCTCCCATCAAAAGATATTTTTACTCGGTAACAAATCCCAAAGTTTATAAAGATAGTTTTTCCTTTTGGGTTGATTTATTTTTTCGCCTTTTTTTTCCTCTTCCTCCTCCTCCTCCTCCTTCTCCCCTTTCCTTATTTTCCATCTTAAGAAGAAGCAACTTAATCCAATTTTACAACGCGTCTTTAAGGTCGCTTAATAAGATTGATAAACTTTCCCGGAGGATTTTTAAGATGAATCCGAATCAGGTATCAACTTCCTCGGAAGAAGGTGACTTATTATGTTTAAAATGTGACGTAATGCGGTGCGGCGTCTGAATGACGCGGGAAAATACATAGCATCATAGATTTGGTTACCATGACGATTCATTCAGAAAATCTTATTCCCGGAAAAAAAAAGAAGAAAACGAGATGAAAATTTCTCTGATTATGATTATTTCTTTTAATTATAATTAGGTATTTAAAAAAAAAAAATGGAATGCAAGTTCAGCAAGCAAAACGCTTCATTATAATCTTACAAGTTAGGAGGCTTTTCCTGGAAACTAAGCTCTTTTGAATTTTGAAAGATCAACATTTTCCCTGTTTTCAAGAGGTCTTGTTTTCAAAACCCTCTCATGCCATAATATGCAGACAAAAAAAAAAGAAAAAAATTCTTTTCCATGGACGGAAACCTTTTAATTTTATGCGAAAGGGAATAATATGATATTTTTCGAAAAGTCAATAAGGGGGAATTCTCGGAAAATGATAAACAATGTGTATAAACGTGGTATAAGCAAAATCCGGATATTGTTTTTAATATTGCAACGTAAACGCGATTTATCTCTCTACGAAAAAGAAACATTATAAATGTTTAACGCTTTTCGGTGAAACAAAAACGAAATTTTATATAAATCTCGAAATAAAGACTCGAAAACCGGGGAGGGAAATAAGCAATTTGATCAAAGTTGAGTTTGATTAATTATGGTCACTATAATTGATTCGAAATGTCAACTCGGTCGGTTTTTGGGGAAGTAGGGAAAAAAAAAATATACGAAATTGATTGAGTTAAAAGCAAAAACGTTTTAAAAGGAAAATGAGGCTTTTGCTTATCAAAGTTTATAAAGGAAATGAAATATGTGTAATGAGTGAAAAGAGATAATTACGTTCTTATATTAAATGTAACAGGGGCGTAATAAAGTTTGAAAGGAAAGATGTTAAAAAAAAAAAGATAAGGAATAATTTGCAAAATAATTTTTTTCCAGATTTTCCCTTCTTTACAGTAGTTTTTTTAGGATAGTCTCTTGACAAATTTTATTTTGTAACGAAAACTGCACTGCGACATGTATTAATTGTGACGAAAAGTCTGTGACAATAATTTTCATACACGAAATAATTAATTTGGCAATTTAAAATTTTCGGCGCGAAAAATTTTAAAAGTCCCGGGATCGATTTCTTTTACCGGATAAACGTTTTTCAGCCTTCAATGTAATTATGCGTAAATAAGTTTCAAAAAATTAGCCGCTGTTTCAGATGTGTTTAGCAGTTTTAAGAAAAAGAAATGGCTATAGGCAACCATAAAGCATAAATTTAGTTTCAGTTATTAGAACAGATAAATTTAGGCTAAAGATTAGGGTGTGTTATTTTAAAAAAATTTTTGAAATGTTGGGGGCATGTTGAAAATCTGCTTCTTTTAGGTGTAAAACCACTTAGTGGCCCCCCAAGGCCACTTTAGCTTTTTAAAAATTGGCCAATTAAGGTCTTTTAAACTCCATTTTTTTTATCCACTTTAAGGGCCTACAAAATATTTTTAAAAAATGTTTTCTGCCGGAAAGAATTTGAAATTTCAAAAAAATTACAGGTAGAATTTTCCGACCGTAAAAACTTTTGAAAATTGATTCGAAACACAGAAAATCTTTATTCGTCAGAGTGTCCTGACTAAAAAATTTCATTGAACATGACCTCTAAATCGAACTGGTGAGGAGTTCTTGCCATTTTTTGGCAAAAAAATTAATTTTTGCCCCAAAAAACCAAATTTACACTTATGTCCCTACTCAGGGGTTAATCGGAAAAAATCAAGATGGTGAAATTCGTGTTCTACGGGTATTTTCGCATAAGTATACATGACACCAATAAAATAAAAAAATTTTCAGGGCTCCAAAATCGAGATTAAGTCGAATTTCAGACGAAAAAATCAGGTATAAGCTCGATAAAACCGCTAATGACGTCACAGGGGTTAATCGGAAAAATTCGGGAGAGTGAAATTCGTGTTCTACGACCTCAAAAACATAAGAAAACATTTTTTCAAAATATTTTGTAGGCCCTTAAAGTGGATAAAAAAAATGAAGTTTAAAAGACATTAGTTAGCCAAATTTTAAAAAGCTAAAATGGCCTTGTGGGCCACTAAGCGGTTAAAAAAAAAATTGAAAAAATTTTTTTTAGTGGTTTTACACCTAAAAGAAGCAGATTTTCAACATGCCCCCCAACATTTCAAAATTTTTTTTAAAATGACACACCCTACTAAAGATGCTCCCAATTTCATCTCAAAAATGACAAGCCAATTTTCAGAACTAAACTCTTGTTTTTAAAGTTTAATGAATCTCACGTTAAAAGACTGACTTTCCCCATGTTTAACTTATGATCGAAATCACTTTTAAAATTTCGTCTTGTAAAATAAGTAAAAGCTATTGTTAAAGCTTAAGCTTGACTTTAAAGTATCCGAGAATTGGAAAAAATTCCAAGAAAAATAATAGCGAATTTATATATTTTCCCTTGTGCTGTTCCTTCCTCTACCCGCCCGAAAAAAGTACTTAAAGTAAACCTGAAAAATCGTTAGCTCCAACCCCTTATATTTCAAAATAAAAGAGGAGACCCCGGTTCGATCAAAAATAACTTAAAGGGTAAAAACATTGATTAAATCTACAAATTTTATGAGAATTCATTAATCCTAATGCAGTCTCTCCAATCTTTTTTTTCCCCCCTCCTTTTCCTATTTTCCAATCACTCAGTAAAAATGTTTGTTTTAGACTGATCCCCAAGGGTTATATGACGTCAGATTATTGCATCATGTTATGTTTACCCCCCGGCCCCCCTTTTTCCCTATCCCCCTGAACTTTTTTTTTTATGAATCTTCGACATGGGAACTTTTTTTTTTTTTTTTTAAATACAAAATCAACAAAGTTCATATATTTTTTATAATTGGAATTTAATGAATTTTCGGCGATAAACCGGATATTAGATTTCGGAAAATCGAAATCGATTTGATCGGAGGAGGGAAGGGGGTAGGTTATGAGCGCAATTTGCAAATGTAAGATAAAAAAAAAAAAAAAATAGACCTTATACCGATATTATAGCTTTATGCTGATATCGGAAACTCCCCCATCCTTGTTTATTATACCGTGAATCTATTAGTACATGTTGAATATATGTGCATTCCACATAAAAAAAAAGAAAGTTTTCGAAAGGGAAATATCCGTAAAAATAAATTTCCAACTATAAAAAAATACCGCCCAGATATAAATAGTCGAGATCGAATTTTGCCCCCTCCCTCCTCTTCTCTCCTTTTTTTTCCCTGCCTTCGGGTTAAAATCAAAGGTCATATTCTTGTTGAAAACCCGATTAAAAGAGACATTTTCCAATGGCTAACAACTTGTTCGGGGGTTGATTATGCGATCAAATTACTCTTTTCCGATATATCGACTTTCAATTTTTTTTCACCCCTTGGAGCCCCGAAAGATAACGCACTCCCGTTATTATTAGTGATTTATTTAACGGAAAATTGTCCTTCGGTTATTGTTTTCTCCACACATTTTACGATCTTATAGGATACTCCACCCGCCTCTTTTTTCTTTTTTTTATATAATTTTTTTTTTTTTTTTTTTTCAAACCCGACCCAGAATTTTGAGAAGGGGCAAAAATTGCAAAATCGTCCTTCCCCGGTAGTTGCCTTGGAGATTCTTCCTGGGGAAAGCCGAGGGGGTTGGGGATGGGCGTTAGAAATCGCATATACGGTTAAAAGTAACCGGAAAGCTCTTTTCCGTTCGAATGT
>CM075211.1:26615746-26699475 GCA_037577465.1 Liposcelis bostrychophila | reverse complement strand
GAAACCTCTCTGGAAGAGATGAGTGGCCATTAACTCCGGGGCCAGGAGGAAAAAAAAATATATAAAAATGTGGGAGGGCTGTATAAAAAGGATTCCTAGTTTTATTTCAGATTCGAAAACATTAGAATTCAACCGGCATAAAGTTTAATATTTATGAACGTACAAAGGCTGACACTTGGTCCGTACATAATTCCAAAACATCCTTTTCATACGGAATCTTAAAACGGTAAAAATACATAAACACCATCCGTTCTGGGAAACAAAAAAAAAAAAAATTCGCAGCCGCATACGGATACATGAAAACGGTTTATCTCGTTTTATTACTATTACGATTACGATTCGTTATCTTTATTTTCGTTATTTATTCGTTAGGCTGAGGTAGTAAAGGTAGATTCGATTTTTTTTAAGTCGCGGTTTTTTTTTTTCCTTCTCTCTCTGTCTCTGCAGTTCTTCTTAATTTTTCTCATTTGCTTAAATGAAGCGAATATTATTCGCGGAAATGCATATGTGGCTTCCCCAACTATAACTAACTGCTTTATATTCAAAAAAAAATTTCGTTTTCGATTTTTTTCCGGTTTAATTCCCATACTTACAGAAAAAAAATTTTACAGGTTTTAACCGATCCTGATTCAAATTGACAACAGACCACATTGAAAGTTTATACAAACTTTGATCGATTAGTCTTGACAAATCCGAGGAAACTTACCTGAAAATAAAAAAAATTTAAAAAATTAAAAAATAAGTATAAAAAACGAATTGCGATAGACACGTTCGGCTGAGTTTTGAAACAAGTATGAACATGTCTTGAATTGACTAATACGGAGCAAGAATAAACATGCCTTAAATTGATTAAAAAACCAATAGAAGGTTTGCTGAATGCTCATACTTAGTTCAAAAACGACTATTTTTTTTTTTCGTCAATTAAGTTCTTTTAGAGGTCTAGATTTAAATTAGAATTTCTAAATGTTTCAATCAATTAATTTTAATAAAAATGTAATTAAATCTAACATTTACTCGAATTATTTAAATGTCAGATTCACAAAAATTTACAGCTAAAATTTTTGAACTACTATATCGAATTTAGCGGGCATGCCTGTCTGCGCATGACGTATCCAAGAGCTCTCTTGATTCAGGCTCCTACCGTCATTGTGGCTCTGACTTTCGGTGGAGTCAGATCGGGATTTTTTTTTTTCCTTATTTTTTATTTAATTTATTTTTTTATTTTTTTTTTAAACTTATAGGAGTATTATTTTTAGTGCGGCCTTTACTTCATTTTAATTTAATTTAAACTTACATTAGTGTTTTTTTAAAAAATTTTCTTTTAAATCACGGGATTTTTTTCAATTACATTTTAATTCTTTTTTATTTAATTTTTTTTAAAAAAATAATTATTATCAGTCCGGCTTGGAGGTAAACCAGGAGGTTTAGCCTCCCATCTTAGAAGGCCTAAGTATCGACCCAGTGAATCGCCTTGCGGTAATAGTTTTAAGGGTTTAGTGTTAAGTTCCCCCAAAATCGGTATGTTAGGAGGCCGAAATGGTCACTTTTTACCGAAAAAAAAAAACGGTTTTTGTCCTATATATCTCTCAAACAGTCGATAAAAAAGAATTAAAAAAAGCAACCGTATCAAAAATAAAGCTAAAATTTGATAATCAAAAAACCAGAAAGAAAAAAAAGAAGAGAAAAAGAGTAGGGTCACACAAGTAATAAAAATATTTTTTTTGGTACTATGCAAGTAAAATAATTAATAAATTATTTTGCAACAAAGCCATATAAATTGCGTTTAAGCGCAAGGGGGTGTAATTCTCTCAGTTGGAGGACTTTTCGGCATATTAGATCATAAAGAGGGAACCGGGAATGTTCAGTAAAAGAATACACCAGAGGTACCCGAAGAGTGGACTTGAACCACCGACCTTCCGTTTTCCTTAAAATAATTAATATTACTTGCTAAAAAAAATTTTATAAAAAGTTAAATAAAATTTCAAGAAATTTTTAAGTCCTTGCTTTATGTCGTCTAATTTTACTATTAAAAAGGGCCATAAGTTAAAAAAAAATAGTCAAAATTTTATTTAAAATTTTCAAAGCGAACAGACCGACATACGGAGCCCCAAGACGTAGTCCTACGTCAGAAAAAAACCTTACTTCAATTTTAATAGTTTATACGCAGGATTCCACCTGTTTCCAAACTCAAATCAGTACTCATCTACAAGCCTTTCCATTTCTCAGAATAATTAATACATTCAACCCTTTTTTCTGAAACCAAATAAGTGCTCCGCAAAATCTGTTTCACCATCTTAATTCTCAATGTAAATTACAAGGAAGGGAGTCAATCAGATGCTTTCATTAACCAAATTGATTATTTATAAGGTGGAAAAGGTTTAAGGGAGGAAGCTTAGGCTAATGCAAATTCGTGGCCAATGTCCATGTTCGTGACATCTCAGCTTATTTTCACGGAAAATTCCTCAAGACATTTTATTTTTATTATTTTTTTTTTCAAAACCTCAAACCATAAAATCTGATTATTTAATGTTTTTTTTTTTTCGTAAGTAGTTAAATTTTTTGGTTTATTTAATTTTATATGATGAACTAGAAAACTTTTCCTCCCGAAAAGTTGACGGTTTGCCAAGTTTAATGAGTTGATAAGTTTGACTCCGGCTTATACTACGTATAGAGAGAGAGTAGTTTGTAGTTTCACACAACGGAAACTCGCGTATATTTGTAATTGTCATACATAAAAGTTCGGAATCGCGTTTCTCAAACTAAATGCGTGCGGAATATGAATCCTTTTCGGGTCCTGTTTTTATGATTTATATAATTTCGTTTTTTGTTTTCGGATGTAATAATAAATTGGTCGAACATGCGACCGAGCCCTAATTGACAGGGAGGATTTTATATTGTATTGATTAATTTTTAGAGATCCAGACGATTAAAAAAAAATTTATAATTAACACGCAATCATCGCGGTTGAGTATCGTGTCTGGCGATCAATCCCTTTATGAAAATATTTTTACAGTTGAAATTGGACGAGTTCGAAGGTTTTGAGTAGCTTGGCGAATAGGAACCATGAGGGGTAGCTCAATTAAATTATGTAATTTTTGAAGACCCCCACCCCCCTCCCTGCAGAAACTGGGGGGACGGTGTTTTTTAAAAACAGAACGGGTCCCAGTATACCCCCTTGAGGCACACCAGAGGTTGCAAGGTAAGAAGAAAAGCTAGAACCGAAGTAAGAAACTTGTTGGCGCTTGTTGAATAAGTATAAGGCAAAGAAGTTTATTAGATTTCGAGAGAACCCGTAAGACCAAAATGCCAATCTGGAAATTTAAAAAAAAAAAAAAAAAATTATGCCAATCAAGCCAGCCAACTTCTCGTTCTTTCTGAATATTCATTCAGCCTAGGGGAGCTGAACTTCCATTTATTCCTCCCACGACTTTTATCGCTCGGATTTTACGACGGAGCTTTTAAAAAATAAACAGCGAAAATTTTGCCGAGGAGTTATAATTAAAGATAAATTATCCCGGGCGTCGCAAAGAATAATCGTTATTAACCTCGATCGTAGGATAAAAATATAAAATCAAGTAAAAAGCTTTTACCGGTTAAAATATTCATATCAGCAAGTACTCTTGTCACTGATTTTGAGAATTGAATGTCTTTTGAAAATGTATGTGACATTCAAAAAAAAAAAAAAAAAAAAAATCGACTCGGAAACTTACTTTGACTTTTAAGGTTTACCGGAGATTTCAGCTTTTCAATTCTCAACCATAGCATTCAATCGGTTTTTTTTTTCTGGCTTTCCTTTTCCTTTTTTTTTCTTTCTTTTTTAACTGCGGTATTTCTGGGATTTCATATAAGAATGGGGAAGTAAAGAGGTGACGTAAAAGTACATAATGTATGGAAAGGTGAGCGTAGGTGTATTCGATTTCAAGATAATTTTTTTGTTTCCGAAAAAAAAAATAAATAAATAAAAGTATAAAATGTAACAAAAGGAAGAAAAAAAAGAATAAAATAAACGGTGGATGATACAAAATGAAGAGAGAACAAGTTGCATTGTTTCTGAGTCGGCTTTTCAGCCGCAAATAAAAATACCGAAGTTTACGCTTTTTTTCTTCTGTTTTGAGCTTACTTGAATAAATTTTTTGTTCAGTTTTAATTATTTATTTTTTCAGATTTAGGAAAGTTTGTGTTTCTTTCCTTTTCATAAAAAAAAAGAAGAAAATGGCTATAACTTTTAGTCATGCATACAAGACGGGAATCTGAAAGAAAAAAAAAAATTTAAGAAATAATTTTAAGAAAATTTAAAGAAATATTTTGCTCTCAAATGTAAGGAAGCTCTGAGGGGCAAGATCGTAGTGTCGTAGTGCTCGTTGCCAAGTTCAAACTTGGCAGTGCTATGTTTTAACTTGGCAGTGCCATGTTTGAACTAGAACTGCCCATGTTTGGCAGTGGAAACACTGCCATGTTGCAACATGGTATCGCAAAATTCTAACTTGGCATCCACTGCCAAGTTCCAACAGGGCAGTGGAAACACTGCCAAGTTTGAACTTGGCAACGAGCACTACGACACTACTATCTTGCCCCTCAGGGCTTCCGTACAAATCGCGTATGAAGAACAAAACCCAAAGCAATTTTCCGATTTTTATTTCTAATAGAGGCCCGTAGCCAGGGAATAAATGGGCACTAAGGCACTGCTCCTTTGTATCTGCAGCATTTTACTTAAGACACCGCAGATGTTTGGAGTACAAAAAATACCAAATATCCGACTGGAAATTTTGAGTCTATAACGAAAGGCCGAATTTTCAAAACCCCGAATCGGGGTTTAGAATTTGATTTCGGGTTTTATAAAAGTCGAGGTTAGGAAAAACGCTATAATTAATTTTTTTTTTCCTTTCGACGATATAATAATTCAGGGTTTTTAAAATCGGCGATATAATAAGGTCATGGTCAAGCTTTTGCTTTAAAAGCACATCTTTTTAAATATATCTTAAAACAAACAATTCGGTTCTTTAGCTTACAAGAACTGTAGAAAAAAAAAAAAAGCCCAACTGCCCAAGAGAGAAACCTTTAAAATGAATTCGAAATTTCGGGAGCCCTTTGGCTCTTTATTCGAAGTAACCCACCATGTTTAACCTTTACCAACTTATGAATATGAAAAGAGATTAAAAATTAAGCTCCCAGCTTCGGAAATTCTCATTAGGCTCCAAAAAAAAAAAAAAAAAAAAAAAAAAAAAAAAAAAAAAAAAACGGTTTTAGTTTAAAAAAAAATTATGTCGACTTTTTTTTTTATTTTGATCTGCAGCATTGATACGAGATAAAAAAAAAACGGAAAAACATTTTTTAATTTCATTTCCGCAGTCCAAAAAGAGAAAGGTTATTAATTTGAAGGGAAATTATACAGTATGGAAAAAGTCGAATGTCAAAAGAATGCTCGAGATTTTCTTATAAGCTCTTTATGTACATAGCGTGACAAAGCTCAATCGAAGGAAAATCACTCTGACAAATGAAGTTGTATTTGTAATTTTCAATTTTGCAAATCGCAGAAAAAAAGTTCCGGGGGTAAAATTAATGACAATAATAAACGGAAAAAAATCCCTCGGGAAAGTTTTTTATATTCCGTTATATTTTTAAAAATTTAAGAAAAAAAATCGCGGGGTAGAGAAGGCGGAAAAAAAAAAAAAAGTTGGGCGATAATTCTTGAGTCAAGTCAAGTTAAATGTTAGGCTGGTTGCCTTTTTGGTTTTTTCCTCCACATTTTTTTTTTTTTTTTTTTTTTTTTTGATGGATGAGAAAGCCTACAGGAAAATTATTAAAAAAAAAAAAAAAAAAAAAAAAGTGGTATAAAGTTTAATTTTACTGTTATTACGGAAAAGTTTTTTTAAGTTTCCCGGACGATTTTCTTTGACTAAAAACCCTTTAATATTAATTTTGAATGGAGAAACAGATGCCCTTACGAAGGGTTACACTCGTAGGTAAACATTTAAACAAAGCTACGGGTTTTAATTAAACTTGATTTATTTGTTAAAATCAGGGAAATATTAAGTCTTGGGCTTTTTGAATCTAGGAGAGAGAAGAGAGAGGAGGAAGGAATTGCATTATTCTCCGTTTAGGAGGATATCGATTCCGGCTCGGCGTAAAGCGTCATATTAAAATTTAACTAATGCATTAACATGATGGCTTAATGGAGGAAAACGTTCAGAGAACAGTCAAACCTCGGCTACTACACGTTCTCCCACGCGTCTGATTTCGTGCCTTCGGGAAATCTCTCGTACAAAAACGAAAAAAAAAAAAAAAAGGTCGTCGAAGTCATTAAAAACATTTTCTTCCGAAGAAAATTATGTGCCTGTTAAAAGTTGGGGGGAAAAGATTCTCGGAAAACGTCCTAAAATGTCAGGTTGTTGGGAAAGCTCCTGCGGATAAATGACCGATTTCCAGAATCCTGAAGCGGCGAGATAAGCTCCGCAAAAGTGAGTGAAACCCCGGGAAAAGGGAAGAACCGAGGCAATCAATGTACATCAATTCGACTGGGAACAGAAAGGGAGGGGGGGGGGGATGGAGAAGGGGGAGGGGTAGGACGGAAGATGTCGACGTTTACTTGTCTTTTCTCCTAATAATGACGATCCCAAAAGCGGAAAAAAAAAGTGAATTTTCGATTCTTTATTGCGACATTGTGAGAAGTTCGCGGACCGGAAAAAAAAAACCGGGGGAGAATGAAAGGTTTTTGAAACTGCCAAAACAAAATGGGTTGTAATTCATATGGGAAATAAAACAGATACCTCACTTGACACTTTTATTATCACTAACATAAAGGATAATGTGAAATTTGTCAGATTTCTGAGAAAATGGCTCATAGTTGAACATTTTGGGCACAGATTTAATTCTCATTGTTCAAAATATGCTGATGGTTTCCATCGTGTATTTTATTTTTGATATCCACTTGTGTGGACCGTTTACTGGGCGAATGAAAGCGCGTGCGCTTGCAATAATGCAACGAAAAGTTTTTTTGAAGCGATCAGTTAGTACCGAACAGGAAAAAAGCTCTTGAACTTAATTTCAAAGGGTGACCTTAAGCTCCAAAAAATCTGAAAAAGTTAGGGTTAATATGGAGCCTAAAATGAAACTTTACCGCGCTTTGGCATTTTCAAATTTAAAAATTCGTGTTTTTCGGTCCACCCTATTATTGATACTAAGAACAAAATGTAAAGATCATTAATTTAGCTTAAAGACAATCCACCTTCTATTCCTCAGGTAGGATAACTAAATTTTTGAAAACTAAGTAGAGAAAAAATTGATTGGAAGCTGGATTCGAACCAACGAGGACTCACACATCCTTGAACCCCAATCCGTGGGAGAACGCCTTAACCGCTTCCAATCAATTTTTTCTCTACTTGGTTTTCAAAAATTTAGTAAAGATCATTTTACGCGTGATATTAGATGATTCAAAATAAATAATGTAAAATTCGTGGGCTCAGTATTATATTGTTCTGGATACACTTCCCAGGTTGACACTAGTCCCTTGTACTTAGCTTATGAAAAACGCATGTCAACCTGGGAAGTATATCTAGAACAAAATAATACTGAGCCCACGAATTATTTTATACAGCCCAAGAGGGTTTCCCTGCAAAATTTGCGACAAACATGTTCTTTTGTAAGGGAAATACCACTAATTTACAATCACAGAAATACTTTTTAATACATTTCCTTACTTTTATTTATTCATTAGAGTTAAAATTATCTAAGGGTGCAAATTCACTATGGAATGTTGGACCAACATGTTGGTACCAAAAGTTGGACAAACATGTTGTACCAACTTGTTGTACCAACATATTGACAAACTAACGAATCGACTATTGCAGAATTTACTTTTAAGCTGAAATGTTGTACCAACTTGTTGGTCCAACTAGTTGGTACAACATGCTCATCCAACTGGTTGTACCAACATGTTGATCCAACATTCCATAGTGAATTTTCACCCTAACAACTTTTAATTTTTAGGGAAAATTCACAATGGAATGTAAGTCCAACATGTTATGTTGGTACAACAAATTCGACCAACCTGTTGCACCAACTTGTTGGCCAACCTGTTGTATCAACATGTTTAACAAACTAACGAATCGACTATTGCAGAATTTACTTTTAAGCTGAAATCAGTGGGGAATGTTGGTCCAATTAGTTGGTACAACATGTTCGTCCAACTGGTCGTACCAAAATTTTGATCCAACATTCCATAGTGAATTTTCACCCTAAGTAATTTTAATTTTTTTAGCGCAGATTTACTATGGAATGTTGGACCAACATGTTGGTACAAAAAGTTCGACCAACATGTTGTACCAGCATGTTGTAACAACTTGTTGTACCAACATGTTTGACAAACCAACGAATCAACTATTGCAGAATTTACTTCTACGCCGGAATTAGCGTGGAATGTTGGTCTAACAAATTGATACAACATGTTGGTCAAACTTGTTGTACAAACATGTTGTTCCAACCTTCCATAGTGAATTTGCACCCTTAAAATCGATTAAATAACTTACTGCAATGTCAGGAGGAAGGGAAAAAAATGAGATTGCCTTACTTATTTCATGACCCATTACCCCAATTTTAAATACGAGAATAGAATAAAACCGGATTTTCCTTCTCAATTACAAGGTTCTAAAATATATATCAGGAAACAAAGTTTCGAATAACTTAATTAATATTACAGGGAGAAAATCTTCTCCACAGCTATTTAAAATCTTTCCCGGAACTATCCATTTCCCTGATTCGAAATTACTCCCAACTTTATCCCTCTCTCAAGAAAATTCAGTGGACGAAATAATTCAAAAAAAAAAAAAAAAAAAAAGTTTCAAAGGTACGGTAAAGCGAAGATAAATATTTCGAATAAGCTTTAATTTGTGTTTAGAACTTCATATAATGGTTCTTTTTCTTCTTGTTCCGCTTCTTGCTTTTCCCTTGTAGCTCGAGGGGGTCCCCTCCCCTCTCTCTTTCCATCTATCTATCTTTCTCTCTCCCGTTTTTAACTAAAAACTTTATTGCTGAAAATCAGAATTATTCACCAGACCACGGGGTTCAATATTCATAAGAGACCGCGGAGTCGTTCATTAAAGGGACCTTCTCATGTTCCTGATGAAAAATAAAAAAAAAAAAAAAAACTTTTCTTTTTGCTAAGGACAATAATTCGATGTTCGTGAAACAAGCCTCGCGAAGGTTTACTTATTATTTTCGAATCAAAAAAAAAAAAAAAAGGAAGCGAGGGAAGGAAGGGGGGGGGTAGGGGGGTAAATATTAGATACAAACATACGCCCGCGAAAAATAACGAGCTCGAATTATTACCATATACACATTGTCTGCAATAAAAAAAATATATATACTAGATAGACGTTAATTAGTCTAATGCTGTCGTTAGAAAGTTTAATGACACGACGCCCAACGGCCGAGGTCTTCCGCAGAAGTGACGGGTTGGGCACAAAACAGAGGGTTGTTTACATAAATTATTATTTTTGTTTTTTATTTTTTCTTTATTTTAATTTTTTTAACTTTTTTTAATTTTTTATTTTTATTTTAATTTTTTTTCCCCCTCAGAAAAAAATTGCTAATGCGAAAACAAAAATGTCTTGTTTTAAACCTAAGAGGGGGGTACAATGGACCAAATATTTTTAAATTTAAAGGGATAAGGGATCCATTACACAAGTTCAATTTTATAATCATGGTCAAATAACCATGGCGTAATGCATGAGTTTTGCGATTTGACTAATTTTCGGGGTTTTTCTTAAATCGGGTTCTTTTCCCTCCAAAAAAATTGAACTTGTGTAATGGATCCTTATCCCTTTAAATTTAAAAATATTTGGTCCATTGTACCCCCCTCTTAGGTTTAATATCAAAAATCATAAAAATGATTTCCGGGGTTTTTTCCGTCATTGCTTTGGCTTACGCTCCGAGATTTAATAATCCTGGATATAGCGTACTCGGTCACCGTGTTGTCAAACGGTGCGGTCTTAGCGAAAAATGTTTCGGAAAAAAGAGTAAAGAATTCTCTCCAAAAAGTATACTTCGACTTTCACTCCATCTTTCATTAAGTCATATCGAGAAGATTTCATGCGCTCGGGTGTAAGCCTCGATAGCTCAGTTGGTTAGAGCGCTGTCCGCGTATAGGACTTCAAGGCGTGTCCATGGCCTTCGTGGGTTCGAGTCCCACTCGAGGTGTGATTTTTCTCGATATTTATAATCATGGTCAAATACCATGGCGTAATGCATGAGTTTTGCGATTTGACTAATTTTCGGGGTTTTTCTTAAATCGGGTTCTTTTCCCTCCAAAAAAATTGAACTTGTGTAATGGATCCCTTATCCCTTTAATTTAAAAATGTCTTGTTTTTATTCATTTATTTATTTTGTTTATTATTATTTACTTATTTATTTATTTATTTATTATTTTTACTTTTTTTTTTTTTTTTTTGACCTTTAGGGTGCAAAATTCACTTTGGGATGTTGGACCAACATGTTAATACAACAAGTTGGACAAACGAACGCATCGAATATTGCAGAATTTATTCCTAAGGTGCAAATTCACTATGGAATGTTGGTCCAACAAGTTGGCACAAGTTGAACCAACATGTTGTACCAACTTGCTGGACCAACATTCTACACTGATTTCGGCGTAAATTCTGCAATAGTCGATTTGGTTTTGGAATATACTTCCACGTGGAACAAAATACGCCAGCAAAAACTAGTAATCAGACTCATTTACCATCAGCACATATAGAAACAGACAACTCTTCTCAAACAGTCTGGGCGAATCAGTCAACTTATTTGCACCCAATTGGATTAAATGGATCAGAAAGCTAAGCATTGTTGTTCAAGAATCATATTTGTCAAATATGTTGGTACGGCATGCTGGTCCAACCAGGTGGTACAACATGTTTGTCCAACAGTCCATAGTGAATTTGCACCCATGCGCCTAAATTAGGGTGCAAATTCACTACGGAATGTTGGACCAACATGTTGGTAAAACAAGTTGGACCAACATGTTGTACTGACTTGTTGGACCAATATCTATATACTAAATTCCACACTAATTTCGGCTTAGGGGTAAATTCTGCAATTCGATTCGTTCGTTTGTCAAACATAAGTTGGTACAACACGTTTGTCCAACATTGCAGAGTGAATTTGCACCCTCAGAAAAAAAATTGCTAATGCGAAAACAAAAATGTCTTGTTATTAATTTTTATTTTATTTTATTTTATTTTTTTCATTTCATTTTTTTTATTATTTTTATTTATTTATTTATTTGTTTATTTTTATTTTATTTTTTTGGCCTGCAGAAAAAAAATTGCTATTGCGAAAACAAAAATGTCGTGCTTTTATTTTTATTTATTTTTTTAAATTTTTTTAAAATTTATTTTATTTTATTTTTTTTTTTTTTTTAAATAAAAAATAAATTTAAAATAAATAATCTTTTATACAAAATGTCTTGTGACAAACATTTTTTTTTAAAAACAATGGGAAAACAATAAAAATATGTTGACAAGAAACAACCTGTCCGCTGTCATGAAGCATTTTTTGTTTTGCTATGAAACATCCCGGTTTCGTTGCAAGACAAAACTAGTTCAAGACAAGTCCTCTCTCTGAGTGTGCGAAGTTTTTAATGTGGCCTTGTTCAGTATTAAAAACTTTTTTTTGGTTTACCAAAAGCGCTTCTTACAATTATTTTTTTGTAAAGTACCGACTACTTTTTTCTCCAAACTTTTCCCGCCAATTCTAACGCTAAAGTCTCACTTTTCAGGTTTATTTTGTTTTGAAACTTGATTTCCCAAAAGGTACTAACCTTAAAAAAAAAGTCCAATCGAGAGAAAAAAATCCAACAAAAGTCCTCAAAGAGTGACAACAAAAAAAAAAAAAACAACAAAAAAAAAGACACGAAAAACCGATTGGTCAACAACGGAATATCCAAAACGTACGTAAACAAAAACCCAAAAAAAATTCACACCGTCGAAAACTTTTTTTCCCGGCTTAAGGAAAACGAACGTGTGCGAACGTTATTTCGATAAACTTTCGGGTGAAAACGTTTCCTGTGTGAACCGTTCACCGCGGATACAACCACCGATGTGTCTAACGGATTCACCTTTATTCTAAATAGCGCGACAAGTCAAGCTTTTGCGCGGGCAATTCAATGCGCATGCGCACCAACCAAAGACGAAGAAAAAAAAAATTTTTATGTCACATAAAAGATATAAGAGTTTAAAAAGAGCGACTCTTTCGGTGCGTTTAAAACAATTTTTTGCCGAAAGAAAATTTATTGTTTGCTGTAAAATTATTTATTTTTCTTTTTCACTGCACTCGCGAAATAATGTTTTCGTCAACAGCTTTAATCTTATCGAATCTGCTGCCTTTTTTTTTCCTTCTCCATTCCTCTCCTTTTACCTTTTTTTTTTTTTTTTTTTTTCTTCCCTTCCTTCCTTTTTTTATTTCTTTTTATATCGATTTTACGTTAATATATTTTGACGTTTATGAATCGATAAATCTTTCGGAGGAAAAAGATCAAGGAAGGTTGATGGTCTACGGATTTCGGGAGTGTAAAAGATGTTCTTTTGGTAAGGAACAACCCTTTCGGATGTTCGTAATCGTTATCACTTAACATCCTGTTTTTTTTTTCCGAAAAAAAAAAAAAAAAAAAAAAAAACCAACAGAGGTTTTGATTTAAAAATTTAGATAAAAACACCGGTTTGTTTTAATTAAACCGACCGTCAGATAAGGTTTTGCTAAAATAATCCCGACCAAATCTCGCCGTATTGTTTTTAAAATTAGAAAACAAACATGCGAAAAAAAAAAAAACTAAACTAAAAAAAAAAAAAAAAGTTTCGCATTTGGTACTTAGGTTAAAGTAAGAATGGTAATTTTCACGATCTTCTCTAGAAACAATTGAATACACTAACAATAAATAACATAAAACCAACATTCAAAAGCAGGAAAACCTGACATTAATGGAAGTACTATTCCAATTGTTTCGAGTTTTAATGACTTTCATTCTTTCAAGGCGTTCGGACGATCACAAGGTTGGGAAAAAAGGGGATGCGTGAAAAAAAAAAAAAAAAAAAAAAAGAAAAGGATTTTACAACGAGATTTGTTTTTAAACGTAAAATAAACAGGGGGAGTTTTTCAGTTGTTTTGATCGGAAGGTACGAAGCGAATAAGAAGGTGACGAAGAAAATTGTTTGGAGTCGACTCCGGCATCGGCGTCGAAATATCCAAAGTGATTGAGCTGGTGCCAGCGCCGGAATCGCAAAATGTTTGCCGTTGGTTTGGTGCTGGTGCCGGAGCCGATTCCAGCATCGGTGCCAGCACCACCATCAATTTTGTCAATTTTTTTACTTGAAAAAAATATTGTTACAGTAACAATACACAGTGTGGTCCGAAAAAAAAAAAAAAATAAAAGGTCAAAACTCATTCCCAAGTCTGTGTGAAACTCAGAAAGAAGATTTAGGTTTCAAAAGCTTCGATATTTTGTGCAATTAAAAACCTGCTGCCCGTGCTCCGAAACTCAAAATGGCAAGCATAATATGGAGGCCAAAATTTTTAATTATGAATGAAATTTCATTAATATTTATTTTTACGTATTTTTGTGGCTGTTGATTTCATATCTGGAACAATTAATTTAAAATTCAAGATGGCGGACTGATTATGGTGACAAATGTAAATGAAAGTTAAAATTGTTCAATTTTCATGAAAAATTGTACTAAGGGGTTTTCGAGGTCGCTTATCTCGAATCCGCTAATAGTTTTCTACAATGTTTTTAACGGACTCAATAAATCGAAAAAAATTATTTTACTCGTTGTATGTTCAAAATTTAGAAAAACGGTTAATGGATTCGAGATCAGCGACCTCGAAAACCCCTTTGTACAAATTTTCATGTAAATTGAACAACTTAAACTTTTTTTCACATTTGTCGCCATTTTAAGTCCGCCATCTTGAATTTTAAAGTAACTGTTCCAGATATGAAATCAGCAACCACAAAAATACCTAAAAGTAAATATTCATGAAATTTTATTTATAATTAAAAATTTTGGCCTCCATATTATGCCCACCATTTTGAATTTTGGGCCACGGGCAGCAGGATTTAAATTGGACGAAATATCGAAGCTTTTGACACCTTTATCTCGTTTCTAAGTTTCACACAGACTTGGGAATGAGTTTGGCCATCTTTTTATTTCTGGACCACTGTGCAGTAACCGCCGCTTATTGTAGCGCCGGTTAATACAATCGGCCGCTTAATATGATCAAAACTTAAGGCCTTTCTAAATTTTATTCAGCATTGCCATCAGGTCATAATTACAACACCGGTGCCAGCAGCTTAAGCACCAAGCTTAAAATAAATGATTTAGCCCTGGCACCAGCTTCGGCACCGACTTGAGTTTTTAGTCGTCAGCGGCTTGAAAAAAACTGTATAGCGGATTTTGAAAAAAAAAAAAAAAGTATTGAGTGAAGTCGAGACGAGGACTTGAACCCCGGACTAGGGTGCCCGTTATTTACCTTGATGTCGAATTTTTATCGGGCCCCCCCTCAAAATGGTTCCAAATAAATCAAAAACTTGGAATTTCAGAAAAAAAAAATTTTTTGCCCAACGGCAACACGTGCCTGTAAGCACTTGCTTAAGCCAGGTAAAATGCCGGTTATTGGAACTCATTTTTTTTCTAGGGATATTATAGTTCAAAAAATCGGATTTTTTGCACACCTCTAGCTTACATGTATAGCTACTCACCCTATTTTTTTCATTGACCTCCAACGATATTCGGGGGCCTGGGAGGGGTCCGAATTCAGTATAAATTTGAAAAATTAAAAAACGTCCGTAGTACGAATTCTTCGACTTAAATCTCAGCATTACAGTAATTTTCGGGAAAAATTTTCGGGTTTTCGGGTTTTTTTCCGTGTGGGGCCCATTTTGGGGCCCATCCGAAAATAAATTGAAAATTTTGATATGGTACTGGAATCTGACATAATCGACGATGCAGATTTCGATTTCAAGATCCATAATACTGTACGATTGCCGGGTGACTGACGATTGAGGAACAGAATTTAAAAAAAAAAATGTCAAGGGACTTAAGATTATTTTATCTTTTTTTACAGCTTAATTAAAGTACCTTTATTAAAATTCTAAATTTTATTATGTACTCTGAAACATTTTGATAAATTAAGTGCCTTTGATTTTAAATAGGATTTTGGGGTTTCATGCGAAAAAGAAAAAATTTGGATAAGAAAAATTATTTAATAATTATTTCAACTTTACAACGGTTTCTGTTAATCTGCCATATAATTTTAACTTGTTGAAACAAATGATTTAGCAAAAGAAAACAAATCAAAACAAAATAAAACATCCTATTATTTTTCGTTTTTCAATTTTTGAAAATAACTTATGTAAAAATCATGGATAAAAACGCGAATAATTCTAATTATTTACTTCGGCAGAAGATATATTTGATAGGAGATTTCGAGTTTCAAATTGTGGGAAATAAATTGCCATCTCTTTTAGATTGTTTAAAAGTTCTTTTTTTTCACGTTCGTATAAATAATGTAACTTTAAAACAATGTGCTTCTTTGGTTACAGATGAAGTGATTCTTTTCCGGGAGAAAGCAAGGATTCCTATTCGAAAAAAAAATAAATGTGTCGAAAAACTATTTTTTAAATTCTGTTCCTCAATCGTCAGTCACCCGGCAATCGTACAGTATTATGGATCTTGAAATCGAAATCTGCATCGTCGATTATGTCAGATTCCAGTACCATATCAAAATTTTCAATTTATTTTCGGATGGGCTCCAAAATGGGCCCCACACGGAAAAAAACCCGAAAACCCGAAAATTTTTCCCGAAAATTACTGTAATGCTGAGATTTAAGTCGAAGAATTAGTACTACGGACGTTTTTTAATTTTTCAAATTTATACTGAATTCAAACCCCACCCAGGCCCCCGAATATCGTTGGAGGTCCATGAAAAAAAATAGGGTGAGTAGCTATACATGTAAGCTAGAGGTGTGCAAAAAATCAGATTTTTCGAACTATAATATCCCTAGAAAAAAAATTAGTTCCAAAAACCGGCATTTTACCTGGCTTTTTATATGGGGAAAAGCAAGTGCTTACAGGCACGTGTTGCCGTTGAGCAAAAAAATTTTTTTTTTGAAATTCCAAGTTTTTGATTTATTTGGAATCATTTTGAGGGGGGGCCCGATAAAAATTCGACATCAAGGTAAATAACGGGCACCCTACCCCGGACCATCCAGGCCTGAAGGAACCGGGAAAAGTAGAAGGGCTAACAAGTTAAAAATACGTTAAAAAATACGGACAATGGTTTACGTGAGTGAACAAAAAGTACGTGATTTATGTATTTAGTGAAAAAAAAATAAAAGAGAAGACGCGATGTCTTCAAACTTTTTGTGCGAAGCAGCACCAACAACGAAAACCCCAAATCGTTGACACAGGTGGATAAGTTGTGTAAGCTCACTGCCGATCCGATTTTCTTGATTTCCCCCACTTAAACAATTTCGAGTCCAAACATAAGTCAAGCCCTTTTCATTAAATAACAATCTTACGTTTCAAACATTTAAATCACCATTCCCCGAACTCGCAGTATGGACAGGACGATTCTAGCCTCGGTGAATATCCCATCTCTAAATGGCAACTATGAAGGTGGGATTGTAGTCGGGGTAGATCCGTCGCTACGGGATAGCATCAAAATGCCAGTTTTGCACGTCGGTAACGACTTGAGTGAAGATGCCAAATTGAATGCTTTATTCTGGGCGACGGATTTGCCTGCTGACTATCAGTACAAATTCTTTTATGGCGGCATAGTAACACTGTTTGAAGCTAAAATGCTCAGATAGAACTACGACACCGACAAGAAGGGAGTTGTACGATTTACGTCCCCAGATGGAGATTGGTATGTCACCAAGAATAACACCGCAATAACGCAAGCTAAGGCAGACAAAATCAATGCGATGCT
Source organism: Liposcelis bostrychophila (assembly GCA_037577465.1). Classification (NCBI taxonomy): domain Eukaryota; kingdom Metazoa; phylum Arthropoda; class Insecta; order Psocodea; family Liposcelididae; genus Liposcelis; species Liposcelis bostrychophila. Next base: position 26,682,501 of record CM075211.1, on the reverse strand, counting down.
CAGCGATGAGGCGATTAAACACGGATTGACTTACATTCTGGCCACCAAAGCAAATTTCTGGCTCATGAACCATCACACAGGCATGTCTAACAAATTGACAGGCTATGTGGAAAAGGCGTTCAAAGCTTTTAATGGCCGGGATGCAAGTGAAGAAGAGGTGACGGCCATCCACGCTTTGGGTCACCATTGTTCCACTCGGGTTGTGCTCACCGAGGCAGCTGTGAATAACGTCGTGAAGACGCTCAACTTGGATGGTGAAGAAGAATACCTCTTCACGCTCTCTGCAGATGCGAAGTTACGATTCACCGGATTGCCTGCTGGAACACACAAGTTGGGCGCTGCGAATGGATGCTTAAGGAGGCTTGCAAAGCATTTTTTGGTATCTTACACACCTGATGTGCATGAATTTAATGCGATCCCACCATTGATAGCTCAGGTGACATCTAATCCAGCAAGATACCACATTGGTGCTGCTTACATAACAGGTCGCCCACGGATGCCATACAACGACGCTGAGATGGATAATTACCTCGGCAGGCTTGGGACATTTTTGTTAGCAACAGCCGGGAGTTCCACATTGGCTAAGAGTCCGCATCTTGCATTAGCAAAAGTGCAGTCATATGAGGACTACAGCGACGAGTATTACAAGTTCGTGGTTAGCTTCAAGAAGCAGGCTATTGACTTCTCCAAGATTGCTGTGAGCTACTCAGCATCTGCAACCGAAGACGACATCAAGGCATTGCGTTCTAATGTTTTTGGAGTTTAACCGCGACCTGTGAATGATGACCATGATCTCTATTGATCACATTTTCAGGTTTACTTTACTTTTTGGTTATATATTTACTGTCATTTTGTTTTTCCATAATATGATCTTCGACAATGAGTTTATTGACGACAGTTACGATGTTTTTCGCTGTGATCGTGACATCGATGCTCTTCAAGTAACTCGGGGGGGATGGTGTCCTCGTTGCCATCAAGACTCAAGAGGGAGCTATAAAAGCTATTAAAGGGCCGTACGGGAAACACACCGGAGGTACAAGAGGCCAAGGCTATATTGCTGATTGATTGTTTAGGAGCAAAGGAATATAAATTATGAATGAATAAACGTCTCGTACTCCTATAAGTCTTCTATTGAATTAAAATTCTTTCTAAAATTCGAACATGAGCATACAGCTGTTTCGAAGAAGAAACAAATCGCTCATGAAAAGGTGGACAAACTTTTAGCTAAAGGACAAATCCGAGAGTCAACGAGCTCCTGGAGTTGCCCTATACTCCTGGTTACAAAAAAAGGAAGAGATTATCGCCTATGCGTCGATTACAGAGTCTTAAATAATACGACTATCCCAAATGCTTATCCATTACCAGTTACAATTGCCAGTTAAAACTGGGTGAATTCCAGTTTCGGTGGATCGGAATCGGAAAAGGACGAAAATATAGACGATGTCCACACGTGCTCCATATATTCTCGTGAATCCAAATATAAACGTACAAAACAATTTATCCAGGAACTAAAATGTATGCTCATGTTCGAATTTTAGAATGAATTTTTATTCAATAGAAGACTTATAGGAGTACGAGACGTTTATTCATTCATTATACAGTCTTCAGCGCTCCATTCAAAGAAAATATAAATTATTATCAGCGTTAACTGCTCCAGATCTTCCAAATACGAAATCATACAAGGAATTAAAGGATTTAATGAAAAACTTTAGTGCCAAAACAAAACACAATGACAGAGCAACATAAATTTTTTTCTAGGACCCAACAGCAAGGCAAAACTATCTCTGATTACCTAACTGCGTTAAAAAAGCTAACCAAGACAGTAGGGTTCGAATTTAAGTGTAAAGACGGTGCTTTCTCAAAATCATTCCTTACTCAGATGCTAATTAGCAACCGTATGAAGTGAGCCCTTTATACGGTACTACTCATGCATGAGTACAAAACATACGAAAACAGGAAAAAAACCAGCAACCGTCCATCATCACTTTTTAATGAATTTTTGCCTAAATGGAGTATTTTATACGCAGAATGACAGCGAAATCAACAGAGCTCCGGACCTTGGAAAATTAACAACTTGTGTTACTAATGAGTACTCTACATGATCATGTAGAGTCATTGCTACCTAAATTTTTGGCGGCAAAATTTTTAAGCTTCGAACTCCTGTTTTAGATTTTTAATTGAAAATTTTTAGATGCTCAATATCGGGAATAATGGAACACAATTGAAAAAATAAGACGAATTCTTCACCGACGTTTCGAAATTTATTTAAATTTCATCTTCAGGGCTAAAAATGACAATGAAATAAATATGACATAAGCGTAAAAAATTAACAAATTAAAGTACCTCGAATACGGTCATGAATTGTAAAAAGCGATTCCGGTATAAACATAATCCTTATAAATAAGGTGAATAAATTACGTTAAAAACATTCACAATTGTGTTCCATTATTCCCGATATTGAGGATCTAATAATTTACAAGGAACGATAATTCGATTCAGTGAAATTTTTTGAAACGATATTTTTTTTCATTCATTTATTCATTAAAAATCAAAACCAAATCTGAGCCTAAATCATGAAAATTCGATTATTTTCGAACTCTCTTAACGCTGAAAAGACTGCCCCCGAAAAGAGCTCTATTTAAAAGTCTAATCAAAAAAATAGGACAGAAAAGCCATTTTTCCAACTGCACACAATCCCAGCGATTAAAACAAATATAAGAAAAGTTTACAACGAATTTCCATCGTTATCATTATCGTCGTCCTCACAGCTTGTCAAGCCGGAGCTAATGAAAAATTTGAAACTTTCTAAATCATTTAAGTCTCCAGTTTTAATTAATATTAAAAAAAAAAAACCGTCTTTGTTTTTATTTCCATAACAAGAAGTTTTTTGATTATCGGTACATTTCGAAAAAAGAAAAAAAAAGTAATGAATTTTTGGCCTTCATAAAGAAGAAAAAAAAAAAAAGTTTATCGTCATTTTACAATTCCTTTCTTTCCTCAGATAATAACGACAGACTTCTTGAAGACGCTTTTTTTTGTTTTTTTTTGTTTTATGTAAGAACAAGAAAAACTTTACCCACGGAAAATCGAGGAAAAGTAAACCAACGGAAATATCCCATGAGGATTTTCGACCAAAGTTAAAACATTCCTCAATGTAAACATGTTCCGTGACGTCACCAAAGAAACCTTGTCGATTTAGTGGTAAAGGTAAAGATTTATACAGTAAAATTCTTCCCAGTTCGCTGCGACGTTTTTAGAGGTGTTATACTCCAAGGGGTTAAAAATTTTCCCCCAAAATCGAAGGGAGTATACAAATGGAAGGAATTATTAAGTGTCGCTCTTTCAATGAAGGACATAAATTCTCCACGCCGATGCCTGCATCTTTTAGGGTCGAAGGGGGGAAGGGGGGGGGGGAAGGAAGTTAATTCTCTCAGCAAAAATTCTGGAAGAAAAAAAAAGGGGGGGGAGGGAAGAATCCGGAAAGAAAGATTGATTTTCCTTCATCCATTTCAAACAAAGTTGTAAAACGTGAGGAGAGATGAAGTTAAACTTGAATTCTTTTAACGGCGGAGAGGTGACTGAAAATTCTTTGATTTTATATAAATCAGATAATGGTTCCCTTTTCAGAGGAACGATTTTGATTGATTCCGTTGGGGGAGAGGGGGGGGAGCAAAGAGAGAGAGAGTTGTATAATTCTACTCGGGTTTTAACAAGTTTCTTAAGTTAAATTCGTTATAACGAATGACGTTTTGCGGTTTTCCAATATGTAAGTGGTTAGGAATTAAAATTAAGTATAGGAATGTAGGTAGTGATTATTTTCTACTTACGAGAACTGGGTTTTGGTTTCAGTCGGAAAAGCTTGGCTTTCCCCGACCTTTTGTGAATTTCAATGAAAATATATACCATTGATATAATAATAGTTTAGAAATCCGAAGAAACCATTAAGAGTCAAACACGAGATAGAAAATAGGAATTATGGTTTTGATACATTCAATTTTATTTTTCACAAAACGCTCGTCAAACGCAGGACATTGACGAGTGTTTTGTGAAAAATTATTCAATTTTTTAACAGGGGTCCGAGGCTTGAAGATTTGGTGCAGGCGTGGTGGCCGATAGAATTTTTTTAATTCAGTCGGTTAAATCAGACGTTTTGACCAATTTTGTAATTTTGTCACCGAATTCATTTAACTTTGAGATTTTTCTGGAATGTAAGTTCGATTTTAGGATCTTCCTCCTCAAAACCCCAAAACCTTGGGATCTTGCTATCTTTTTTCCAATTTTAATTAAGCTTGGGGGCTTTATGCTCCCGAACTCGAACTTTCGAAAAATCGTTTCGATTTTACCTAGTAATAAGCGCAAATTTTCCATTTTTTTTTTTTTTTGCCTTTTGTTTACTGAAGGGAATAAAATATTATTAACAATAGCAGGAAAATGGTTTTTTGATTTTTTATCCCATCCAAAAGTTAATTTTCCGGTACGGTCAAAAATTGATGTAAGAATATGGATTTCCCGCAAAGAGTGACTCGTCACCCATCGATAAATCAACACTTTTCCGCGGATTCCAGTACGGGGGTTTGGGGACCAAGCCACCATAGAGTGAAATAAAATTCGAGACAGATATTAAGGTCTTACGATTTAGGGTTTGGGGAAGAAGCTTCCCAAAATTCAACTTAAGATTTTACAAAATTATCAAAATTACAAGGATTCGGTGCCAAAATCACAAAATTGATAATAACGTCTAATGCAGACGACTGAATTAAAAAAACGCTATCGGTGGCTGACCACTGGAATAGGTATGAAATCCAAAGTTTCGTGTCCGGATGAACGCAACGTTTTTTTTTGGAAAATCCTTACAATTTTTTTTTCGTGTTCCGCTGTTTACTAGGGCAGTATAAAAATGGAGTATCGTGAATTTCGGGTATAGATTTTTATAATTTTTCTCGTAAGCTAAACATGGGCGCAACTTAAGTATATGCAAGGATAAATTTTTCTTTTTCTATCCTTGTATATATGTAAGTGGCGCCCATGTTTACCTTACTAGAAAAATTATAAAAATCTATACCCGAAATTCACGATACTCTATTTTTATACTTTCCCGGCGACTGGGCGTATGCCAAAAATCATATTCCGTATATAATTCAAGTTAGTTAGAAAATATTTTAGATGTGTGCATAATTCAAGTATGTCAGGAATATACATTATCAGTTCCGTCTTGGCTAATGCGAGGCAACATGGTCGAAGCTATATGGACTCCGCTGTTAAAATCTCAGTCGGGGCATTTACAGATGATGCCGTTTTTCATGCAACCCTAGATGGGCGAACATATGTGGACGCCCACATGAAAACCTGTTTTCTGGGGAATGGCGGAGAAAACGTTTTGTTTGTAAACAATGTGTTTCGTTATAAGTTAAACTTCCACAGTCTTCTAAGTACCATTTCCCAGATGACAGGTTTTCATATAGATGTACACATATAGTTCCAAAAACGATAGAAGGAAGTTCCGAAGGTGTCAAAAACTAAATCCGAGAGGACTGGACACTATCTGTCGTGAGTTAATATTTTATCTTTGCATAACTTTTTAATTTTATTTGATTTTTAACAGGCCCCCCAAAATTTAAAAAAATTTTTTAAAAATGAATGGACCTAATGCTGGGGTCCTGTAAGGTACCTGCGTCCCTCGGGAAATCCGGCTATCTTAGTCTGCGGTTCTGAAGGACAATCTGGGACCTGGGTCCTTCAGATTTTTAAAAATAAAAATCCTTCTATATTCGTTTATTGCAAAAAGGAGTCTTGTCCACCATTTTTAAAAAATGAAATAGTTTGTTTTGATTTTTTAGAATGTAAACAAATATAAGTTATCAAAACAAAACATACTTTTTCCATTTTCTAAAATGGTGGACAAGACTCCTTTTTGCAATAAACGATTTAATTATATGGTACCGTAAATTGGGGTGAAGTTGAAAAGGTGGGGTGAAGTTGAAAGGAAATTCAAAAAAAAAAAAAAAAAAAAATCTAGGTTTATTTTAGGCACGAAATATTATTTTTCCCGGCAAGAATCGAAAGCGAGAAATTTCGAGGTCGAGATCGAATTTGTGCGGCAAACGGTCGAGACTTCGAGATATCGAGCGTTCGATTCGCAGCAGAGAAAAATAGTTTTCGTTTCAAGTAAAATGATTGGTTTTAGCTGTTTTTTTTTTTTTTTTTTTTTTTTTTGCTGCGAGACAGTCGACAGACGCCATTTTCTGTTAAGTAATCTCGAAAGTCATTTCTTTTCAGGCGCTAGTCCTGAAATATTTGCTTTCGAGGTCAGTTGAAGAACCGCGAAATATTCTACTTCCGGAGCAGAAAACAAAGTCAAAATGGAGACTTTCAAAACACTTGGAATGAAAAATAAAATTTTTTACTTAAGTATCTCAAAAACAATATCCACTCAATGAAATAAAAATTTTTTATTTTTAGTGCCTAAAATAAACCTAGAATTTTTTTTACTTGATTGTTTCCTTTTTTTTTTTTTTTTTTTTTTTTTTTTTTTTCTTCTTCTTTTTCAGATGGAAAAAATGTGTACCCAAAAGTTCCAATCGAAATATTACATACGGTCCACAATTCTATTAGATGCCAAAAAGTCTAAATCAGTTAATATTTGCGCGACCAAAATGTATTCAGGAGTCTTTACGGAAAAAGCGATCCTATAGAATGTGTTTTTTTTTCCTATAGAAAAGGAAAAAATTAGTTTTAGGAAAACAAGTTTAGGAAAAAAGTTTTAGAAAAAATTATTTTTCTAGACAAGAAAAAAATTAAATAAATATTTGCCAGACAAGAAATTTAAAAAAAGCAGCAAAATTAGTTTAATTGCAATAAACTAAACCGCCGTGGAATCCCGAATGCGAGATATAATCTCAAAACTCGGATACGTTACTCAGATTTAAACATGGTTAAAGTTGAACATGAAATGTTTAATGGAAGATTTATGTTTAAAGATGTCGTTTTCGCCGAAGGTAAAAATGAAAATTACACCGCATAACCGAAGCGATCGCCTTCTTCTTTTCTCGTCGCGATTCCCAACCAGAGTTTTCAGTAAATCCCGACAATTTTTTTTAAATTTTTTTTTTAAAGTTTGGTTTATTGCTCCGTAGACGAGAGATTTCGGATGCCAAAATGTACGATAATAAAAAAAAATATTCATCTTCTGCCAAAGCCGATTTTCCGTCATTAAATGTACCGTGGAAAGTAAATATTTTGAGGGATTTTTTTTTTTTTTTTTTTTTTTTTTTTTTTGGCATGAAATGAAAAGCATGAACTTCTAACTTTTTTTTCCATGACTTTTTTCTTATTAGAAAACATTTTTCTGTTCGTTATTTTCCAAGAATGCCGTACGTTTTTTTTTTTTTTATTAATTTCCAAAAAATAATTAGGAAAGAAACATAAAAACTCTTCCATCGCACAAAGAGGGGGAAAAGAAAAAATCTCAAAAGAAACCGAAAAAAAAAAGATTTACACTTTGAAGGCGACTTGATGACTTTTCCCCGGTAAAACATTAGGGTAAAAAGTTTAACAAAATGATGTTGGAAGCCCCCCTTCCTGAAAAGATATAGAAAGTTTTGTAAAACATTTTCTCGCCCTCCCAACGCCGTTAGAAAGAGTAAAAGTCCTTTTGCTTTCATTAGTAAAGTAATGGAAGTAATTGTTGAGTGTGTCTGGCAAGAAACCAACAATCCGAAAATAGTTTACCGAAAATACCGAATCGAGCCTCTGTTGATCTTATAAGTATTGAAAGGTTGTTACGATTTTCTCTTGTTAAAACCAATGTTTTCTAATTTCTTAAACTCTTGCAAAGACCGATTTAATTTTTTTTTTTTTTCTTCTCCCCCGACTTCAATTTTTTGCGACTTGTAGTTCGAAGTTCAGTTTGGAATAAACGACGAATTTCCGGAGAAAAAAAAAAACACAGCAACATCGTACTGCGTCAAAATATCAACTGCCAATTTTGCATTTTTCCAATTTCTCATTAATTTCGTCGAGGAAAAGCTATTTTTCCGGTTGATTTATATAAAAAAAATCCCTATAAAACACCACTTTTGACGAAATATTATCATTCTCATCTACAGATTTTCTCAATTTTTTTTAACAAATTAAGAAAAATTCAAGATTTCTCTATTTTCAGCGTAAAATGGATTTATTATATTTTGTTTCTTTGTTCGATCTGAAGATATACAAGGAATGACATGGCAATATTGGCCTTGCCGTTATTTATTGCTTCTTGAGAAATGAGTCAAAGAAAATGAAAAATGTTAAGAAATAAGCAAGATTTTCTTTTTTTTCCTTGATTGCGGATCTCGAGAGTTGAAATCCGTTTTTCTTTCCGACCGTTTTAATTAAATCGATAATTCTAAACGAATTTTATTTTTAATTACATGTAATGATATGCTGGATTGCTGGTCCGACGTGAGTGCGTAAAATACATAAAGCGTGGGATGCTCAAAAAAAAAAAAAAAAAAAAAAAAAAAAAATTAGTCTTTCAAAATATTTTTGTTTTACTTTAATAAAGCTTCTTTATGGATGAGATAAAGTTATTTTGAAGGGAGACGTGCAGAATTTCAACATAATCCCCCTTAATCCCTGGCAAGTACGATATTTCAGCCTGGAAAAAATGTCTTTCTAAATAAAAAAACATAAATAAGATTTTTTTTTTTTTTTTTTTTATCATTATGAATAAAAAGGTTTTTTACTTCCAAATAGAATTCTCAGATTCAAGAGAAGCGTTTTTTTTCCCCGTTCTTCGATTTACTGCAAATGATATGATGCATAAATAAAAGGGATGACGAGGATAACTGAATGTTTAGAAATATATGGGGATTTCTAGTTACACATCAAACTCTGCATTTCCTTGTGCCTGTCCCTCCTACCTTTCCCACCAAAAAAAAAAAAAAAAAAAAAAAAAAAAAATTTGTGACGATTTAACTTTTTGAACCCCAAATTTTTTTTTTACATCCCAAAAATTTCCCATTTTTTTTTTTTTTTTATTAATTTCATTCTTTTAGAATTAAAAAAAATTTTGTTTTTGTTTTGCATATACACCCTTCTTCCATTCTGTTCATAGACGATTACGATGATTACGTCACACTCCCACAATGCACCGCAAATGCATCGTCTACAGGGGGAACAAGCCAACGAATCTCTTCATAAGCTAAGAATAGGAGTGGAAGTTAAAATATCAATTTTTTGATATTTAAGAAAAAAAATGTATACCTTTCACTTCAAAATTATTTTCCTAGATGAAAAAAGCAACTATTAAAAATTTTTTCAGATCTCAAGCTTTTTAAATGACTAAAATCGCCACTACGCGTATTCTTAACTTATGAGTATTCCAGACGCGTCGTCTGCTTTGTTTCTACCCATCAATCCCAGAATGCTGTGCGTAAATTTTTTTTGTCGGAATCGTCTGTTCTTATCTGCAAAACTTGTCCGAACTTGTAAATTCTCAGAAAACCCAGAAGACACCTGCATCTAAAGCCAGGAACATAATGGAAGAAGGGCGTATATGCAAAACAAAGCAAAAAAAAAAAAAAAAAATTAAATTCTAAAAGAATGAAATTAATTAAAAAAAAAAAAAAAAAATGGGGAATTTTCGGGATGTAAAAAAAAATTTTAGGGCTCAAAAAGTTGAATCGTTACAATTTCTAGCCAGCATGAAAAAAAAAGTACAAGTGTTACTCTCACGAAATATGGCAAGTGCTCTGTCTCCATTGGATAATTAATTGTACTACCAGAAATGCTGCGTATTTTTGGACTTCTTTCTTCTGCTACCACTTTTTTTTTTCCATTATTTTTAGTGTTTGAAAAAATAATTTAAACAATAACACAAGTGGTAGCAGGAAAAAATAAAATTCCAAAAATATACAGCATTTCCGGTGGTACAATTAATTGTACCCTTCGATTAATTGGCCAATGGAGACAGGACAGAGAATTTTAATCATTTTCAGTTCCTAAAAAGTTCAATCGGTCATTTTTGATCAAAAAATGGTCTTATCTGATACTTGCTTTGGGCTCGTTCAATATTTAAAAAAAAAAAAATTATAAAAATATTTAAACAAAAATAAATAAATAAAGGTGGACCGAGGTTTTTACCACAAGTTAAGTATGGGCAAAGCGCCAATACTAAGTTTTCCAAGACTTAGTACAAAGGGCTAAACACTTAGTTTTCCAAAACTCAAAGGTTAAACTATAGTGATCAATCATAAGAACGGCGAGCCTAAAAACGTCTTGATTCGATCACACCCTCAAGCCTCCAGTTCTATAACAGTTGCCTTGATTTTCCGCGATTTCGTTTCGAAAACCGAAGAAAGAAAGAAAAAAGAAAAAAAATAGCTGATACGATCGTGATAATAGCGATGATGATAATGATAATAATGACAAGAAGGAAAAAGAACGAAAAAAAAAAAAAATCTCACTTTTTAAAAACCGTAAAACACTCTTCCTATTCAATCAAATACTTCATTCCTTCTTTTTTTTTTCCCTCCTCTCTAATTTTTCGTAAATCAGCACGGACGTTTTTCGCTGTGAAGAGGATTGATAGGGTGATAGGGAATAATAACACGAAAGGGAAAATAAGCGGATTGGCTTTTACAGTTTGATAAGCGTATGACAAGACTCAGGAAACTTTTTTCTGTCATATTTACGTGTAAGCTGCTTTTCTATTCTTTCTAATGCAAAATTTTCGGTTCCGTTGAAATACGAAAGGAAAAAAAATAATTTTTCCCGGGAAAAGTGTATCCCTTATTTTTCAATTTCTCGAATTTGAATGAGTGCACCCTCGGAATCAGTTTTCTTAGTGGCACATATGAACTCAAAAATTTTTCTCAGATTTTTCACTCGACAGGAAATCCGAAAGAAATCGGTCTTTTCGAAGAATGGTTTTTTTCACATTTTTTACTTTCGATTTCCCGTCAATTAAAAAAATCTGAAAAAAATGGTGTTCATTTGTGCCACAGACAAACCCAACTCCGGGGGTGCACTCGTTCAAATTCGAAAAATCGAAAAACAAGGGACACCCTAAACAGAAAAGTTTAACTCAAGACAAAAAAGGAAAATGAAACTGAAAACACGCGGAATCGCCAATAATGGGGAAGTTGTGTCACGGGAAAGCGTTTTTGTCGCCCTGACTAAGACGCCTCGCAAGAACAATAATTTGCAGCTCACACACGTTTCCTGCGTTAAGATTATTCAAATTTTAGTTAGCGGAGATGTACACGTTGAGAAAAATAGATAAAAGTTATGAAAATGGCACTAAGAGCATGTGTTTCACTCTTAAATTACTTTCAGCGAAAAGGGATTTTACGATTATTATTCGGAGCCCCCTTCCCTCCCCCCCCTCTTTTTTGTTATTATTTTTTTTTTCGGAGACGCCGTCGTGTCTTTTGAGGAGCTCCCCTTCCGGTAAAAAATGATTTCTTACCGTATTGCACGGAAATCCGGTGCACTCGTAAGTTGATTATTGCGTGTCTACGGGGACACTTGGGGATCCTGAGAGGGAAAGTTGGGTCTTTTCAAAAAGTCGAAAAAGGGATTTTCATAAGGAAACGCAACCCGTCCTTAAGATATAAGTAATTTTTGATCGTGCAGAAGATAATAACATCGGAAAGGAGAAGGAAGGAAGAGAGTTATATATTTACATAATGTAATAGCTGCGTGGTTGTGACATTTCGTTTTCTCTTTAAATTACGATGATGGACATCTTTGTTTTTATAGAAATAAAAAGCGGCGGGAAATTTTTAAATATTTTCTTTTCTAAAAAAAAGGGGGGAGGGGGGGATGGAGGAAGCAGGTGATTCAAATAAATAATTTTTACGATTTTAAATCCTTTTGAATTTCTCCGAAGTTTTCGCGGTAAAAGGTTAGAAGGAAAAAAGTTTAGCTTTTAAAAAAAAGAAGGAAGGATTAAAAATGTAATCGACGTGAAAACTAAGATCGCGTGGCTGATGCAGAAAGCTTCGCTTTTCGTTCCGAATCCGAGAAACGATTTAATCTCCGGCTTAAGATGAAAAACGGAATTTAACATTAATATTTATAATTACAATCTAATATTTAACATGGCGTCTAATCACGGTGAATGTTGAATAAGGAAAGTCAAGGGTATATTATTATTTTCATTTTCCCCGAAGAAAAAAAAAAAAATATTTTCTAATCTTTTTCCCTAAAAAAAAATTATAGAAGGGGATTGTCCTTGCGAGAGGACAACTGAATGAATTACGAATTTCTACAAATTGTTTTTGAACGACGAAAAATCTGTTTGTCACAAGGAATTTAAACTAAGTACTAATTAAAATGGTGCATTGTTATAAGTTCGAATACCTCATAATCATTCCATGTCATTTCGTCCAATTTTTTTTGCTCCAAACATTTTTTGTCCAAGAATAAAATGTACAATTTTATTAGTCCAAAACATTTCGACCAAAGTATTTTTGTAAAAAAAAAAAAAAAGCCCAAAAACTGTACACGTCCACAAAATTTTACCCAAAATTTTTTTCTTCACTTTTTGTCCAAATACGTTTCATTTCTAAGAATCCATTATAAGTTGTCCGTGTAGGTTCTCGGAAAATCGGCTGCGCTACTTAACGTCGACCTTCGTTCTAGGTATATAAATTAAATGATTCCCAAAAGAAAATTCTCGGGAGGGAGAAAACAAAATGAGGAGACAAAAAAAATTTATAAGTAGATTTAATTAATATTCGTTGAATAAATTAATTCAATCGACTTATAAGTCGATTAAATTAATATAAATTAATTTAATTATTAATTTATTAATATAAATTAATTCAATCGACTTATATATTTTTTCCTGTCTCCTATAATCTTTTCCGTTTTCTTTCGCAATTTTTTTATAAGCCGATTAAATTAATTTTTATAAATTAATTTAATCAATTTATAAATTTTTTCTTGTCTCTTTTAATCCTTTCCGTTTTATTTTCGAATTTTTTTTAAATTTATAAAAAAATTGATAAGTCGATTAAATAAATGTAAATTAATTCAATCGACTTATAAATTTTTTATAAGTCGATTTATCGTCGATTTTTTAAAATTTAAGTTTTGTTACCACCCACAAAAAAGAATTTGTTAGAAATCCAAAGGGCTCTCAGCCCAGGATTAAGTCTGTATAAAAAAAAAGATGTAAAAAAGGAAAATATATGCACCCCGGTACCAGTTAGGTACCGAGGAAAGAAAAAAATGCAAAAGCAGCCTCTCCACGAAAGCTGCTTGAGGAGTGAAGTGAAACTTCTTGAACGTCAAATGCTATACGGATAAAGGAACTCCCTTGCCCGCAAAACAAAGGTACCCGCAAGAGCATAAGACTTCAATTTAAGTCAATGCTTAAAATTGAACTTTTATTATTGATGAAAAAAAAGGAAAACATTAGTGAAAAAAATTCAAAACCTTTCCATAATTTGTTTTCCAGAAGTTTCCGTTAGATTAAAATTTTTCCCGTATACCGCATACCGATGTCAAAAAGTATTGATATTTCATATTTAAATATTAAAATATTAAACATGTATTGAATCTAAACAGATTATTTTTTTTTTAAGTAATTAACAGACGATTTTCTTCCAAGGATTTTCCCAAACAGATCATTTTCATAAAGGTCAAATGTGTCTGATTTGGAACGTAAAACATTAGAAAGGAGAAAATTCTTCGTTTCAAATTTTACTTAAAGATTCCATCGCCGTTTGAGCTTTTTCGATAATCTTGATCATTTTTCGATAATTATTTTTCGTTAGTTAAAAAAAAGGTTAACGGAAAATCGACGGATCATTTAAAAAATTAATGATGAATTTAAAAAAAACTTCACAAAAATTTTTAAATTTTTTTTAAAATTTTTAAATCTTTTTTAAATCTTTTTAAATCTTTTTTTAGGCCAAATATTCCCCTCCCGTTTTCTGTACAGGCCAACACAAATTCAGATTCCTCGTAAAAAAAAGGAGCCAAAAAAAAAAAAATTGCGACAGAACTTTCAACGGAGCTTCTGGGGGTCCCAGAACGGGAAAACTTGAGCTTCTGGGGTAGCTTTTACACCGGAAAAGTAGAGCTTTTGGAGAAAAATTATTTCAACCACCAAGGCCGAGTATTCCACTTGCGTTTTCTGTACAGGCCAACCCCAATTCGGATTCCTCGAAAAAAAAGAAGCCTAAAAAATTGGCAACAGAAATTCAAAACCGGAAAGCTTCAGCTTCTGGGATAGCTTTTACACCGGAAAAATAGAGCTTCTGGAAAAAAATGATATCAACCACCCAGGCCGAGTATTCCGATTTCGTTTTCTGTACAGGCCTACGCAAATTCGGATTCCTACTAAAAAAAGGAGCCTAAAAAAATCGATCGGTCACGGAATTTCCACAACGGAAATCTTGAGTTTCTGGGGTAGCCTTTAAAAATGAAAAATAGAGCTTTTGGAGAAAAATTATACCAAGCACGCAGGCCGAGTATTCCGATTGCGTTTTCTGTACAGGCCAACCCCAATTCGGATTCTTCGGAAAAAAAGGAGCCTAAAAAATTGCCAATAGAACTTTCAAACAGAAAAGCATGAGCTTCTGAGATAGCTTTTAAACTCGAAAAATAGAGCTTCTCGGAAAAAACTATTTAAACCACCCAGGCCGAGTATTCCACTTGCATTTTCTGTACAGGCCAACGCAAATTCGGATTCTTCGGAAAAAAAGGAGCCTAAAAAATTGGCAATAGAACTTTCAAACCGAAAAGCTTGAGCTATTGAGATAGCTTTTAAACCCGAAAAATGGAGCTTCTCGGAAAAAAATTATTTAAACCACCAAGGCCGAGTATTCCACTTGCGTTTTCTGTACAGGCCAACGCAAATTCCGATTCCTACTAAAAAAAGCAGCCTAAAAAAATCGATCGGTCACGGAATTTCAACAACGGAAATCTTGAGTTTCTGGGGTAGCCTTAAAAAACGAAAAATAAAGCTTTTGGAGAAAAATTATATCAAGCACGCAGGCCGAGTATTCCGATTGCGTTTTCTGTACAGGCCAACGCAAATTCGGATTCTTCGTAAAAAAAGGAGCCTAAAAAATTGCCAATAGAACTTTCAAACCGGAAAGCTTGAGCTTCTGAGATAGCTTTTAAACCCGAAAAATAGAGCATTTGGAGAAAAATTATTTCAAGCACGCAGGCCGAGTATTCCACTTGCGTTTTCTGTGCAGGCCAACGCAAATTCGGATTCTTCGTACAAAAACGGAGCCTAAAAAATTGCCAATAGAACTTTCAAACCGGAAAGCGTGAGCTTCTGAGATAACTTTTAAACCCGAAAAATAGAACTTTTGGAGAAAAATTATTTCAACCACGCATGCCGAGTATTCCACTTGCGATTTCTGTACAGGCCAACGCAAATTCGGATTCCTACTAAAAAAAGGAGCCTAAAAAAATCGATCGGTCACGGAATTTCAACAACGGAAATCATGAGTTTCTGGGGTAGCCTTTAAAAACGAACAAGTAAACGTATAAAAATTAACAATTTTTAAAATGGCTTTTATTTTACATACAGTAAAAAAAAAATCCATCTAAAAAGTAAAAAACGTCAACGCTGATAACAATGAAAGAAATGACGAAAATGATGAAACTGCGCATGACTGCTTTTTCAACTTTATTATCGTTAGTTGAACGCGGAAGTTACTATAATGGGATGGAGCTTGGATTCTTTTTAAATTTCTTTTTTTTTCTTTCTTTTTTTTATCGTTAGTTGAAAGGGGAAGTTAACGTAAAGGGATGGGTTTCAACGTTTTCTTATATTTCTGAATATTGTTGATATATATATATCTATATATATATCGCTGGTCAAGTTAAATAAAAGCCATTAAAAATAGAGCTTTTGGAGAAAAATTATATCAAGCACGCAGGCCGAGTATTCCGATTGCGTTTTCTGTACAGGCCAACGCAAATTCGGATTCTTCGGAAAAAAAGGAGCCTAAAAAATTGCCAATAGAACTTTCAAACCGGAAAGCTTGAGCTTCTGAGATAGCTTTTAAACCCGAAAAATAGAGCATTTGGAGAAAAATTATTTCAAGCACGCAGGCCGAGTATTCCACTTGCGTTTTCTGTGCAGGCCAATGCAAATTCCGATTCTTCGTACAAAAAAGGAGCCTAAAAAATTGGCAACAGAACTTTCAAATCGAAAATCTTCAGTTTCTGGTTTAGCTTTTAGACCCGAAAAATAGAGCATTTCGAGAAACATTATTTCAAGCACGCATAGGCCGAGTATTCCACTCCCGTTTTCTGTACAGGTCAACCCAAATTCAGATTCCTCGTAAAAAAAGGAGCCTAAAAAATTGCCAATAGAACTTTCAAACCGGAAAGATTGACCTTCAGAGATAGCTTTTAAACCCGAAAAATAGAGCTTCTCGGAAAAAATTATTTAAACCACCCAGGCCGAGTATTCCACTTGCGTTTTCTATACAGGCCAACCCCAATGCGGATTCTTGGTAAAAAAAGGAGCCTAAAAAATTGCCAATAGAACTTTCAAACCGGAAAGCTTGAGCTTCTGAGATAGCTTCTAAACCCGAGAAATAGAGCTTTTGGAGAAAAATTATTTCAACCACGCAGGCCGAGTATTCCACTTGCGTTTTTTCTACAGGCCAACGCAAATTCCGATTCCTACTAAAAAAAGGAGTCTAAAAAAATCGATCGGTCACGGAATTTCCAAAAAGGAAATCTTGAGTTTCTGGGGTAGCCTCTAAAAACGAAAAGTAGAACTTTTGGAGAAAAATTATATTAAGCACGCAGGCCGAGTATTCCGATTGCGTTTTCTGTACAGGCCAACGCAAATTCGGATTCTTCGTACAAAAAAGGAGCCTAAAAAATTGGCAACAGAACTTTCAAATCGAAAATCTTCAGTTTCTGGTTTAGCTTTTAGACCCGAAAAATAGAGCATTTCGAGAAACATTATTTCAAGCACGCATAGGCCGAGTATTCCACTCCCGTTTTCTGTACAGGCCAACCCCAATTCGGATTCTTCGTAAAAAAAGGAGCCTAAAAAATTGGCAATAGAACTTTCAAACGGAAAGCTTGAGCTTCTGAGATAGCTTTTAAACCCGAAAAATAGAGCTTCTCGGAAAAAATTATTTAAACCACCCAGGCCGAGTATTCCACTTGCGTTTTCTGTACAGGCCAACCCCAATTCGGATTCTTCGTAAAAAAAGGAGCCTAAAAAATTGCAATAGAACTTTCAAACCGGAAAGCTTGAGCTTCAGAGATAACTTTTAAACCCGAAAAATAGAGCTTTTGGAGAAAAATTATTTCAACCACGCAGGCCGAGTATTCTACTTGCGTTTTCTGTACAGGCCAACGCAAATTCGGATTCTTCGTAAAAAAAGGAGCCTAAAAAAATCGATCGGTCACGGAATTTCCAAAAAGGAAATCTTGAGTTTCTGGGGTAGCCTCTAAAAACGAAAATTAGAACTTTTGGAGAAAAATTATATTAAGCACGCAGGCCGAGTATTCCGATTGCGTTTTCTGTACAGGCCAACGCAAATTCGGATTCTTCGTAAAAAAAGGAGCCTAAAAAATTGGCAACAGAACTTTCAAATCGAAAATCTTCAGTTTCTGGTTAGCTTTTAGACCCGAAAAATAGAGCATTTCGAGAAACATTATTTCAAGCACGCAGGCCGAGTATTCCACTTGCGTTTTCTGTACAGGCCAACGCAAATTCGGATTCTTCGTAAAAAAAGGAGCCTAAAAAATTGGCAATAGAACTTTCAAACCGGAAAGCTTGAGCTTCAGTGATAGCTTTTAAACCCGAAAAATAGAGCTTCTCGGAAAAAATTATTTAAACCACCCAGGCCGAGTATTCCACTTGCGTTTTCTGTACAGGCCAACCCCAATTCGGATTCTTCGGAAAAAAAGGAGCCTAAAAAATTGCAATAGAACTTTCAAACGGAAAGCTTGAGCTTCTGAGATAGCTTTTAAACCCGAAAAATAGAGCATTTGGAGAAAAATTATTTTAAGCACGCAGGCCGAGTATTCCACTTGCGTTTTCTGTGCAGGCCAACGCAAATTCGGATTCTTCGTAAAAAAAGGAGCCTAAAAAATTGCCAATAGAACTTTCAAACCGGAAAGCTTGAGCTTCAGAGATAACTTTTAAACCCGAAAAATAGAGCATTTGGAGGAAAATTATTTTAAGCACGCAGGCCGAGTATTCTACTTGCGTTTTCTGTGCAGGCCAACGCAAATTCGGATTCTTCGTAAAAAAAGGAGCCTAAAAAATTGCCAATAGAACTTTCAAACCGGAAAGCTTGAGCTTCTGAGATAGCTTTTAAACCCGAAAAATAGAGCATTTGGAGAAAAATTATTTCAAGCACGCAGGCCGAGTATTCCGATTGCGTTTTCTGTGCAGGCCAACGCAAATTCGGATTCTTCGTACAAAAAAGGAGCCTAAAAAATTGGCAACAGAACTTTCAAATCGAAAATCTTCAGTTTCTGGTTTAGCTTTTAGACCCGGAAAATAGAGCATTTCGAGAAACATTATTTCAAGCACGCATAGGCCGAGTATTCCACTCCCGTTTTCTGTACAGGTCAACCCAAATTCAGATTCCTCGTAAAAAAAGGAGCCTAAAAAATTGCCAATAGAACTTTCAAACCGGAAAGATTGACCTTCAGTGATAGCTTTTAAACCCGAAAAATAGAGCTTCTCGGAAAAAATTATTTAAACCACCCAGGCCGAGTATTCCACTTGCGTTTTCTATACAGGCCAACCCCAATTCGGATTCTTCGTAAAAAAAGGAGCCTAAAAAATTGCCAATAGAACTTTCAAACCGGAAAGCTTGAGCTTCTGAGATAGCTTTTTAACCCGAAAATAGAGCTTCTCGGAAAAAATTATTTAAACCACCCAGGCCGAGTATTCCACTTGCGTTTTCTATACAGGCCAACCCCAATTCGGATTCTTCGTAAAAAAAGGAGCCTAAAAAATTGCCAATAGAACTTTCAAACCGGAAAGCTTGAGCTTCAGAGATAACTTTTAAACCCGAAAAATAGAGCATTTGGAGAAAAATTATTTTAAGCACGCAGGCCGAGTATTCTACTTGCGTTTTCTGTGCAGGCCAACGCAAATTCGGATTCTTCGTAAAAAAAGGAGCCTAAAAAATTGCCAATAGAACTTTCAAACCGGAAAGCTTGAGCTTCTGAGATAGCTTTTAAACCCGAAAAATAGAGCATTTGGAGAAAAATTATTTCAAGCACGCAGGCCGAGTATTCCGATTGCGTTTTCTGTGCAGGCCAACGCAAATTCGGATTCTTCGTACAAAAAAGGAGCCTAAAAAATTGGCAACAGAACTTTCAAATCGAAAATCTTCAGTTTCTGGTTTAGCTTTTAGACCCGAAAAATAGAGCATTTCGAGAAACATTATTTCAAGCACGCATAGGCCGAGTATTCCACTCCCGTTTTCTGTACAGGTCAACCCAAATTCAGATTCCTCGTAAAAAAAGGAGCCTAAAAAATTGCCAATAGAACTTTCAAACCGGAAAGATTGACCTTCAGTGATAGCTTTTAAACCCGAAAAATAGAGCTTCTCGGAAAAAATTATTTAAACCACCCAGGCCGAGTATTCCACTTGCGTTTTCTATACAGGCCAACCCCAATTCGGATTCTTCGTAAAAAAAGGAGCCTAAAAAATTGCCAATAGAACTTTCAAACCGGAAAGCTTGAGCTTCTGAGATAGCTTTTAAACCCGAAAAATAGAGCTTCTCGGAAAAAATTATTTAAACCACCCAGGCCGAGTATTCCACTTGCGTTTTCTATACAGGCCAACCCCAATGCGGATTCTTGGTAAAAAAAGGAGCCTAAAAAATTGCCAATAGAACTTTCAAACCGGAAAGCTTGAGCTTCTGAGATAGCTTCTAAACCCGAGAAATAGAGCTTTTGGAGAAAAATTATTTCAACCACGCAGGCCGAGTATTCCACTTGCGTTTTTTCTACAGGCCAACGTAAATTCCGATTCCTACTAAAAAAAGGAGTCTAAAAAAATCGATCGGTCACGGAATTTCCAAAAAGGAAATCTTGAGTTTCTGGGGTAGCCTCTAAAAACGAAAAGTAGAACTTTTGGAGAAAAATTATATTAAGCACGCAGGCCGAGTATTCCGATTCCGTTTTCTGTACAGGCCAACGCAAATTCGGATTCTTCGGAAAAAAAGGAGCCTAAAAAATTGGCAATAGAACTTTCAAACCGAAAAGCTTGAGCTTCTGAGATAGCTTTTTAACCCGAAAAATAGAGCTTCTCGGAAAAAATTATTTAAACCACCCAGGCCGAGTATTCCACTTGCGTTTTCTATACAGGCCAACCCCAATTCGGATTCTTCGTAAAAAAAGGAGCCTAAAAAATTGCCAATAGAACTTTCAAACCGGAAAGCTTGAGCTTCAGAGATAACTTTTAAACCCGAAAAATAGAGCATTTGGAGAAAAATTATTTTAAGCACGCAGGCCGAGTATTCCGATTGCGTTTTCTGTACAGGCCAACGCAAATTCGGATTCTTCGGAAAAAAAGGAGCCTAAAAAATTACCAATAGAACTTTCAAACCGGAAAGCTTGAGCTTCTGAGATAGCTTTTAAACCCGAAAAATAGAGCATTTGGAGAAAAATTATTTCAAGCACGCAGGCCGAGTATTCCACTTGCGTTTTCTGTGCAGGCCAACGCAAATTCGGATTCTTCGTACAAAAAAGGAGCCTAAAAAATTGGCAACAGAACTTTCAAATCGAAAATCTTCAGTTTCTGGTTTAGCTTTTAGACCCGAAAAATAGAGCATTTCGAGAAACATTATTTCAAGCACGCATAGGCCGAGTATTCCACTCCCGTTTTCTGTACAGGTCAACCCAAATTCAGATTCCTCGTAAAAAAAGGAGCCTAAAAAATTGCCAATAGAACTTTCAAACCGGAAAGATTGACCTTCAGTGATAGCTTTTAAACCCGAAAAATAGAGCTTCTCGGAAAAAATTTTAAAACCACCAGGCCGAGTATTCCACTTGCGTTTTCTATACAGGCCAACCCCAATTCGGATTCTTCGTAAAAAAAGGAGCCTAAAAAATTGCCAATAGAACTTTCAAACCGGAAAGCGTGAGCTTCTGAGATAACTTTTAAACCCGAAAAATAGAACTTTTGGAGAAAAATTATTTCAAGCACGCAGGCCGAGTATTCCACTGGCGTTTTCTGTGCAGGCCAACGCAAATTCAGATTCTTCGGAAAAAAAGGAGCCTAAAAAATTGGCAATAGATCTTTCAAACCGAAAAGCTTGAGCTTCTGAGATAGCTTTTAAACCCGAAAAATAAAGCTTCTCGGAAAAAATTTTTTAAACCACCCAGGCCGAGTATTCCACTTGCATTTTCTGTACAGGCCAACGCAAATTCGGATTCCTAGTAAAAAAAAGGAGCCTAAAAAAATCGATCGGCCACGGAAATTCCACAACGGAAATCTTGAGTTTCTGGGGTAGCTTTTAAAAACGAAAAATAGAGCTTTTGGAGAAAAATTATATCAAGCACGGAGGCCGAGTATTCCGATTGCGTTTTCTGTACAGGCCAACCCAAATTCGGATTCCTAGTAAAAAAAGGAGCCTAAAAAAATCGATCGGCCACGGAAATTCCACAACGGAAATCTTGAGTTTCTGGGGTAGCTTTTAAAAAAAAAAATAGAGCTTTTGGAGAAAAATTATATCAAGCACGGAGGCCGAGTATTCCGATTGCGTTTTCTGTACAGGCCAACCCAAATTCGGATTCCTAGTAAAAAAAGGAGCCTAAAAAATTGGCAACAGAACTTCCAAACCGAAAATCTTTAGTTTCTGGTTTAGCTTTTACACCCGAAAAATAGAGCATTTGGAGAAAAATTATTTCAAGCACGCAGGCCGAGTATTCCGATTGCGTTTTCTGTACATGCCAACCCAAATTCGGATTCCTCGTAAAAAAAGGAGCCTAAAAAATTCGCAACAGTAATTCCAACCCGGAAAGCTTGAGCTTCTGGGATAGCTTTTACACCGGAAAAATAGAGCTTCTGGAAAAAAATTGTATCAACCACCCTGGCCGAGTATGCCATTGCGTTTTCTACATAAGCCAACAAAATTTCGGATTCCTCGTAAAAACGAGCCAAAATAAAAAAATCATATTTAACAGAGCATTCACATCGGAAACCATTGAGCTTCGGCGTCAAACCTTAGAGCCTATAAACCTTTGACCCTTTAAACCGGAAAAATAGAGCTTTTAGAGAAACATTGATTCAAGCTCGCAGGCCAAGTATTCCACTTGCGTTTTCTGTACAGGCCAAGCCAAATTCGGATGCCTCGTAAAAAAGGAGTCCAAAAAAAAAATAATTTGCAACAGAACTTTCATACGGGACAGCTTGAGCTTCTGGGGGAGCTTTTAAATCCGAAAAATAGAGCATATGGAGAAAACTTATTTCAACAACCCAGGCCGAGTATTCCACTCGCGTTTTCTGTACAGGCCAACGCAAATTCGGATTCCTACTAAAAAAAGGAGCCTAAAAAAATCGATCGGCCACGGAAATTCCACAACGGAAATCTTGAGTTTCTGGGGTAGCTTTTAAACCCGAAAAATAGAGCTTTTGGAGAAAAATTATATCAACCACCCAGGCCGAGTATGCCATTGCGTTTTCTACATAAGCCAATAAAAGTTCGGATTCCTCGTAAAAAAGAGCCAAAAAAAAAAAAATCATATTTGACAGAGCATTCACATCGGAAACCATTGAGCTTCTGCCTCAAACCTTTGAGCCTAAAAACCTTTTAGCCTTTAAACCGGAAAAATAGAGCTTTTAGAGAAAACGTATTTTAACCACTCAGGCCAAGTATTCCACTTGCGTTTTCTACACAGACCGACCCAAATTTGGATTCCTCGTGAAAAAAGGTGCCTAAAAAAAATTATTTTTAACAGAGCATTTACACATTATTTACATATTATTAAATGATAAAAAAAGATCAAAAGTTATGGGCGAAATAACACCAAGACAAAAATTTTTGCGCTTTTTCTTCATAATTTTTGATAAAAAAAATCAAAAGAAAAAAAAATTCAAAATCTTCGATGAAATTGAATAAAAATGATGCTCTTTTGTAAAAAAGCCTCATTTAGCGGGAAAATAAAACATTCCACAAAAATTTCTTTTGAGACAGCTGCACCAGGGACAAGTGAATACCTTTTCTTTCTTCCTCTAGGATATGGAAAAACTGCTCTGGGGTAAATGGCGTCCACTACGGTTCCAGTTTTGGAACAAACGATTCCTCGAAAGTGAAATGTATTTCATACATATTGTCAAAACCTAAAGCGAAAATGATAAGAGACGATAAATTCGTGCAGTTCGCATAAATAAGGCATAATCTTTTAGTGTTAATTATTGGTTTTTTTTGTGATTTTACATGGTAAAAATTTTGGTTTCTATAGAAGATTGTTAGGAGAGCTGGGTGGTCAAAAACAAATTTGGATCGAATTTTAGTTTCTGGTATATTTAATTTCAGAATACGTGCACCCAAAAAGCAGAGATTAGACCCAAAGCAGCATTTTTTATGTTAATTAAATTAAAAAGTTAATAAATCAATAACGCAATAGCGCAAAGTCTAATCCTGTGATTTAATACTTTTGACTACTACGATATTTTTAAAGATATGTATTGGGCATAAAACTTGCCCAAAACATTGTTCTTGCAAGATAAAACTTGCTCAAAGCGTCGCTGTTTGCAAGATAAAACCTGCTCACAAACCGTTTTGAATATTTTTGAAAATATTTAAAATGGAAGTTTAGGGTACCTTGGGCCCAAAACCAGACCTAAAATATAGGAGCGGCAACAAGCTATCCGCCAGCGGAGAGGGGAACTTATAACATGAATAGGGGAAATATATAAACATATATTTAACGGTCCCAGTCCCGGAAACGTTAAAAAAAATTTGATTGAACACTTCAAGTATGAATCATTCTTTCATCAATTTTCATTACGATGTCTCATTTCAGGCACAATCCCCAACGCCGAATCTCAAATTCACTAAACTAGAAGTCTACGTTCTTCGCCCGTACAACGACAGTCAAAGTAAAAAAAAAAAAAAAATTTATAGGCCTAAAATGAAATCGAATTCTTTTCTAATTCCGTTTCTCTTTTCCTCAGGCTAAAACTTCAAAACCGGAAGAAAAAACTCAAAAAACTCCGTCCATCGAATTCCAAACTCAATCTTCGCACATTCAAAGAGTCACAAAACTATAATTTGCGAATTCGTTTTAAAGGCAAAAAAATTAAAAGAACTTACCTAATCAACGATGGCAGACGGCTTGGTGTCCCTCGACCTTTCCAACGATCTAAGGATTATGCCATTTTGCCCCAGCAAGGCTTCAGACGGTGTAAAAATCCGAGTAAGCGATTATGCTTCGTCTAGGGGTTGCATCATAAACGATATACTCCGACCTAACTCGAAACACGGTTATTTATTTAAAATATAAAATAAAAAAATTCGAAGAACGTACTTAAAATTCCCTAACCTACTGACCCGAACCGAACCGAACAAAGGCTCTACCGGGCGACGGTGGCCAACGAAGCTATTGTTACGAGTATACGAATCCGAGAAAACCGGCCGCGTAAAAGAACCGAGCAACCCCTGACCAATCTGAAAATTAGCACCTGAAATATCTAAAAAGAGAAAAAAAAAACATTCAGAATGGATCTATGCCGTGATGCCTTAAGAGTGTCTGATCATTAATAAATGACAGTAACATAAATATTATTTTTTGCTTTTGAAAAAAATGTAAGAAATATCTAACCAATTAATTTTGTACCTCAGTACAAAACTAGACCAAGTCCTTTCACAAATTGTAACTTCTCATTGCAAACCGACTTCGGAAAGCAAGCACAGTTTCAAGGTTGGCAACGCTAATTAGTGTCTTCTGCAAGTTGATTTTTCTGCTTTACTTCAAAATGAACGAGCAGAAGAAAAAAATCTGCTTCGCCTTTTCTTAAAACTATAGAAACTTGGTAAAGTCCATTCAATTCGTGAAATAACTTAGTCTAATTCTACACTGAGGCACAGAATTGACTAATTTACAAACTAGCAGAAAATAATGACGACATGCTTAAAAAAGTACAACTGCCAGCGACAAGAAATTCCGAAAAAACTACTGAAAAGTTGGTAGTCGGTACAAATTTTTCGATAAAGTTATTTTCTTTTCTTCTAACTCATTTTTTACGATAGTAATTCGGATAAAATTATTTGCAAACGGAATACACACCGGTACTAATTTAGTAAAAGCTGGAAAAGTAGATTATGCCAAGCATGGAGAAGTCAAGAATCATTTTTCTGGTATCGTAGGTCGATCTAGAAGTGCATACCGAAAGGCGTTAGGAATGGCAGCAGTTTCCCCAGAAGCAGCACTGACTTGCTTCTACTACAAGGAATTCATCTGAATCAACCTGAAGCAATAAAATATATATATATATATAATATATTTATTCTGAATTAATTTTGTTTAAAAAAAATTTTTTTAACAAAAACTTTCATTTTATTTTTTTCCTCCTTAATTTTCCTTCCTTTTTTTTTTTTTTAAGGAATCAAATTTTTTGTTTAAAAAATAATTTTTTTTTTTTTTTTTTTTTTTTTATTATAAAGAAATAAGTTTGTCAAGTAAGAAAAAAAAAAATATTGAAAAAATTAAATATTGCAGCAGAAAATCATAAAATATTAATTTTAGCTAAGAAAAAAAAGATTTTTTAGGCATTTTTTAATTACATCTACAAAAATGTAGGACAAACTTAAAAAATAGGACTTTTATAGGACATACAGGATGTTTTGTCAAAATATAGGACATTTAGGATAACTATGATGCCTGAATTTGCAAACGGAATACATACCGGTACTAATTTAGTAAAAGCCGGAAAACTAGATTATGCCAAGCATGGAGAAGTTAAGAATCGTTTTTCTGGTATTGTCGGTCGATCTAGAAGTGCATACCGCAAGGCGTCGAAAAGATAGTCGTCCGCAGGTGATTCCATCATTGCTGCTCTAAGAAGTTGCTAAAAATAAAATTGAGATCATGTAAATGTTTAAATTCTAAGAAAGTATTCGTGCTTTGTCCCCAGTTTAAAAGATGCTCCGACAGTTTAAAATAAATCCGAATCCCTGAAAGGAACTATGAGGAACAAAGAGAAAACGATCGCGGTATTTTTGAACATTGGCAGAAGGAAAACATTCAATCATCCTCGTCCTTCATGGCGCTTGTCCAGAATTTAAAATGTTATCTGAAAAAAAAAAAAAAAAAAAAATACAAGAGCTGCTTAAGTGGTAATATCGATATTTTTCGATTATATCAAGATATCGATAATTTTTCTTTAAAATCGAAGTTCCAAATTTGAGTCGAAAGTACCTACGGCAATTCTGACAGAATTAAACCTACGAGTAAATAAAAAAGGAACGTGCTTATTACATGGGGCAGGGTAATCACTGACCAGTGATAATTGCCGAGCTAAACCACCGTCCTCGAACGCAGATCGTATACGAAAGACTGTCTTTTTCCCAGGAATGATGGAATCGAAAAGTCTTAAAACATTTCCCCGATCCCAAAGCAGTATAGTCAGCCATTAAAACCCTTCCGCTAACTTTTCAATATTTAGGAATCAAACTTTTAATTCTGAATCAAAAAATTCGGCTAAAAAATTCCTTTTGAATTCTCTTTGTAAGCTAAAGTTTCCAAGTGATCAGTTAAACATGCATCTCACTTCCAACTGTTTTATCTTCATTTGTTTGAATATGAAAGACTAAATATATGCTAAAACCGGTAAATTGTTTCCTTGATGTCTTTTAAGAGGTTTTGCCCTCCCCCATATAAAATTCAAAAGTTTGAATTCTTAGCTTCTATAACACCTTACAGTATTTTACATTTTTTTTTTTTCCAAGTTTCTAATTAATGCAAGTACATAATCTTTTAATATTTCTAAAATGAGTTGAAATCTTCTGATAATGAATGCCACGTGAAAATCAATCCAAATACATCAGAGTAATAAATTAATTCGTATCTCATCGCCTCTTCTGTTGTGGTTGCTTCTCCGGTCCTGTTACCATTTCAATTGAATATAAAAAAAGGAAACTCCGCTCCGGCGGTTGAAAACTCTTCGTCGAAGGTCTGGCTCCGATTTTTTTTTCCAAATTTTTTAATAGCTAAAACAATCAAAAAACATCAGGAGGATAGGTTTTAGAATAGGTTAGGATAGGTTTAAAATATGATTTTGGGTTTCGTTGTTATATATTCACAAAATACTTATTTCATTTGTAAAATTCAATTCAAAAATAGTAAAAAAACGATTTTATAAAACAAAATAAATAAAATGCATTAATTAGAAACTTCAGAAATACCAAAATCTATCTTGATTGTAATTTGGACTGACAGATCAAATTGTCACAGTTCAAAAACATTTTTGGCTTCGATGTAAGCTTTCAATGGATTTCATTAAAAACTGATCAATTTTTAAAGTTCTGGCCCCCCGCTCCAAATAGAGAATTTTAATTCTCATTTCTTAAATTCTGTATAGTGGTTTAAAACTCTTTTTCGGGCTTTCAAATTAATGTACTTATATTCCATCGAGGCGATAAACTATTTCGTACCCTCTTCTGATTGTGGTTCCAGCCTGTGACAGTTCCCAATTGCATTTAAAGACAGCAATTAACGATGGGCGTTGCCGAAGATCTGGCTTAGATATTTGTTAGTAGCTAAAACAATCAATAGTCAATCAAGAAGACAGGTTTTACAATAAGAACAAGCTTTTGGCATTATATTATATTAGCATAAATTCATAAAATAATTATACAATTTTCAAAATATTCTAAAATATACCTTATAAAGTACATTAATTCAAAAGCTCCAAAAATATGAATGCTTTGAAGCCCAAAAAAAAATTTAAATAAACGACTGAAAAACTAAGAATTCATTTCACAGCTTGCGAAAATAAGTAGCTCAGGGTTTTAAAGCAGCCTAAATAATCCTTTAATAGGACCTTCAAATTATTTCCATTACACCAGGAAATATTCCAGTTAGCCAGGATTAATCTCCCAACAATTTTATTTTCCAAAAAAAAAAAATCCCAAGTTCTGGAATCCTAATTGTTAAGCAAACATTTACTGCCATGATTAAAAACTTCTACCTGTTGTAAAATTTTGGCATAAAGGAACACTTGCAAAACAGAATATACCGTTAACATTTTGGGGGAAAAAGATTTATTAGAAATGGTCGATTAAACATGTAAGCATATTTAAATATTTTGCACCAACAGTGCAAACTCTTCCGACTACACTGAATGCTTAACATGTAAACTAAAAGTAAATGATCTCCAAATTTTTTAATAAGTCATGAGGAATTAAATAAATTTTGTTTAGCTTTTCTTTTGTAAACCATTGTAGCAAGTTTTTTTTCTCAGACCTGAATGAAGTTACAAAAATATAAATTTGCTGTTCACTTCCTGGCTTATACATTAAAAAATTCCACAAAATCTATTTTGTAGCTCAAGCTTCTGCGATAACATACCAATCTCCAAATTTAGGAATCGAAGGTAACATTATTAACCTCTAGACTTAATTATGATTACTGCTAGGCAACAAAAGAATCAAGAAACATACATACGCTTTTTGACTCTTGCTTTTTGTTCTTATCCAGAACATAAATAACTGGAACGGCCTTACCTCATCTGCTGTGACATCATCCACTGGCAGAGATCCACCTAGGCACCAACCTTTATGCAAAACATCCTAAATGACAGAACACTGATAATCTGTAACAAAACAAATACAGAATATTAATTAATGAACCAGTGACAACTGGAACCTAGGAATTAAAGCATCAAAAGGTTTCCAGAAATTCAATCTTCTATATTAGATTTTCCAAATGCTTGTTGCTCACCTGCATGTAACACAAAATTTTTTAAGCAACAAAAATCATCGCAAACTCATGTGTGCAATTAGCCCAAGAGGATTCTAAGGGGTAATACAAGTCTGAGTCTCGGTTAGCTCCCAATGAACTAAAATTCTGATTACGTTGAGTGTAAAACCCCTTTGCTTGTAGATTTCATTTTGAGCATGAAGATGCAAAGGTAATGATCATTTACACTTCAGTACGACACATTCACATTACATTTTAAAAAAAATGGTAAAACATAAAAAAATAAAGCTGGTAAAATTTCCTAAACTCGATGATAAAAAATCATCCTTTAAGTCATATCAAAATCAAATGAAAAATAATTATTCGCTAAGCTAATCCTGTTTAAATAAAATTAAAAAACAAAACGAAGAAAAAAAAATTATTCACACCTATGATCCACTTTGCAATCTGGTATTCTCAATGGTTTGCACAAAAGCTTATTTTACTGTGACCTTGATATGACTTTGAATAACAACTCAAACACCTGAATCCTTGGGATAATTTCAATTTGGATTTCTTTACCTGTGGCTATAAAAACATCGTAACCTTAAATTATCATGTTTCGATCCAAAAAAAAGAAACGCAAATTTTAATTTCTAAAATTAAATTCGTGAAACATACCGTTTCGCAATTCGCACAATCATTCCGATGGATGTCATAACCTCCACGCCAATTCCTCTTCAAGCCGTTTAATTACACACACATCCCAAAAAAGAAACAGCGTCACATTATTAATCGTTCCAAATGCTCGAATTATTCACACAAATTTAAAAAAACTCCTGATTTAAAATAAACTGAAATCGAAGCCTGATGATATTGTTTTTCTACAGCAAAATTTCTCACCGCAAAAAGGAACGTTCAATAAACACGCATTGACACGTTGCTGCACCTTGCATAAAGCAAACATGGCGCGCTCTGTTGCCATTTTTCGTAACTATTTTGGGTGAATTATCAAAACTTAGCTTGCGTTGCTATACAAGTTATATGCATATAACGCAAGCTAAGTATCAAAATGATTTATGTTGCGAAAATTAACCTGATGTACATTTAAAAATTTTATTTCTGGTTTTTGGGATGTTACTTAATTAAAGAAGAAAGTAAACATCATTAAAAAATACAGCTTGATAATAATTTAAAAAAAAAATTTTTTTTAATGTTTCGGAGAGCTTAACTGTATTAAAAAAAGATCTATACCTGTGCTTCATACGAAATTCATCGAAATCAAGTCCAATTCCCGTTTTTGGATATATTTTTCCTGTAAAATTAGTCTTAGTTCATATAGAAAAACAAACTCCTAGCAAAAACGTGCGAAAAATATGATTAAAAAGTTCAAACAATATAAAAAAAAATCAACTAATGACTAAAAAAACCTTTCTCACTATAAGAATAACATGCTTTGTTTTTCGGTTCTGGTTCCATAGTTCTACTTAAAGCTAGTGTCAGTTGTGATCTTTTAAAGTAATGGAATCCGAATCTAATCAGGAACCGGAAAGCTAATCTTGTTTTATTTTCTATAATGACAACAGCCGATTTTAATTTAACAAAGGACCATACAGATTAAGGTGCAAAGCGATGAGAAACAATCCACCTGCCATAAGGGCATTCAAAACAAAGAACTGCTATTGATGTTCCCCCTAACCTAAACAGCATTCATAGCAACAAAATTCATTTCTAATAACCAGCTTTTTATTTTAGAATAAAAATTATACATCATTATAATACCTCATTTTCCCATTCTAGGTTTCTTTAAGTCATTTTTAAGTAAAAAATTCTTTTGTTCTCTTTTAACTCAAAAAAGCAGTGTAGTCCTATGCTAATAATAATTGTGCCTTTCTCATTTACATTTTGAAATTTTCCTTATGAAACTGCAAAAATTTTCTTAATGTTATGGAGCTGCGTATATGGATTGTGGAAAATGTCCTGGAATATTTAATTAGGCCTAATTCGAGAAAGAGCAGAAGAAGCATTTTCATGCTGTTTACATAAAAGATGTTACGAATTTAGTCACACATTAACTATTAGAAGCACAGAGATGTCAAAATGTTCTTAAGTCCTATCTGCTGTTTCGATATTTTGGTAATATAAATTGTGTTCTTACCTTTTATTCATAATAAACTACATGAGGCGGAAGTGAACCTATCCAAGGGTGCACATCCAAAACCGAAGAAGCAAACCTGCAAAAATAGAAAAAACAAAAAACATTATTTAATATTTAAAAATTTCATGGCCTGCATCATAATGTCTGGTGTAATGTCAAAATCCAAAACTGGATTTACACGATACATGAAGCAATTTCCTATTTTAATGTCAAAAACCCTTATGCTTTTTCAATTGCTCCTGGACAAATATAGAAGACAAATCATATGGGCTCTAGAAGAGATTGCTTAACTAGTAACATAAGAAATACCTCTTGCAATAGAAAATAGCGCCTCGAAAAACAAATAGAAAGGGCTCAAACGTTTACGGTCTTAACGTAAAAGCCCTTCCTCATCTAAAGTTTAACGTTAATATTTCAAGCTTCGGTTTTTACAACACAACTATGAATAGGGGTATCGTTACACATTTACCAAAAGCATCTTAATTTTTTTAAAATAAATCATAGAGCTACGGGCTAACGACTCAAACGAAGTTGATTTGATTACAATTACAATTTCAACCCTAATTAATTATCTGTACTCTTTTATTTTCAATTAAATTTCTCTTACCGTTAATCCTCGTCCCGTTTTGCTACCAAAATACAAAATGCCGTTAAGAGCCCATCATTAGAAGCATTGCGACAAATCAAACATTTTGGTCGCCATATTTATACCAATTCCTTAGACTTTACCATTAAACTTCACTAGTCCCATATTATGTGACGTGCAGTTTAATGATAAGGACTCAATTATGTTCGGCGTCCTTCTAAAAAGAATTTGATTGGTCGATTTAGTGTGACGTCATAACTTCTATTCTCCCCATGACAGTTTACAATGAAATTGCATATTTTCTTTCGATTTAAAAAGAACAAGTATTTAATTTAAGCGTGTTTTTAGCTGGTGTAACGTAAATTTTCAAAATTTTTATATGGGGAAACTAATTGATGGTTAATCATCTTTATTAATTGTATTTAATGCCGATATATTAAACATCACTACAGATTTACGATACTGCCAACTTAAATATTTTCATTTTCCCTTCATTTGTGTTGCATTTACGAGATATTGTCATGTTTAACTTACACAAACTACCATTTTTTAATAAAACAGAGAAAGCAATTTAATTGAAATCTTGGAGAAAGCAGTAAGAAAATCAAATCCCTTTTTTTGGAACTTTCCGATTAACCTTTTAGTAAATATAAATTTGGTTGATTGATATCCAAAATCTTGAAATTATAAGACCTTTTAATGTAATTTAACGTAGGGATATGCTGCCATATCCGAGTATAATTTTTACATTTTCTTTTTGCTATTTTTTTAATCTTAAACTTATAATTTTTTTTCTGTCTCCTTTAATTTTGTACGTTTTCTTTTTGCAATTTTTTTAAACTTATAAAAAATTTGTAAGTTGATTAAATTAATTAAATTAATACTGTATAAATTAATTTAATCGACTCCTAAATTTTTTTTCTGTCTCCTTGAATCTTTTCCGTTTTCTTTTCGCAACTTTTTTAAAGGCTGCCACCGGGTTACCATAAGGGTTGTGCCCCAAGATGAAAATTTTTTTGAACTTTCACCCATCGATAGGACCTAGTGAAAAAAAAAAATTATAATTAAGATTAAAAAAATAGCAAAAAGAAAATGTAAAAAGGTGTGAAAATGTAAAAGTGAGGTGGTAAATTAGGCCCAATATTATGGTCCAAATGAAAGCCGTTTCTGAGGCGGGGATGGGAGAAATAATTCAGTTTTTATTTTTTTGACAGAGAATGGGCTTTCCGATTGAAGAATCCAAAAAACGAAAAAAAAGCTCTTTTAAAGGGCTACCTAAGGGCATAATTGTTAATTTTTTTAAAATTGTTCCAGAGGCCAAAATGGCCATTTAAAGAGAAAAAAAATTATTTTTTTCATGTTAGTGTCGCTGGACCAAAATTTCGCTATCACAGCCAAAAAGTACGTCAAAAAGTGGCCTAAATACATGTGCTTCTAAATTTTTCATTCAACAAGAAAATGGCCAAAAAATGGCTTTTTGGCTGTGATAGCGAAATTTTGGTCCGGCGACGCTAACATGAAAAAAATAATTTTTTTCTCTTTAAATGGCCATTTTGGCCTCTGGGCCAATTTTAAAAAAATTAACAATTATGCCCTTAGGAGCCCTTTAAAAGAGCTTTTTTTTCGTTTTTTGGATTTTTCAATCGGACAACCCATTCTCTGCCAAAAAAATAAAAACTGAATTATTTCTCCCAACCCCGCCTCAAAACGGCTTTCATTTCGACCCTAATATTTGGCTTAATTTACCCCCTCACTAGGTCCTATCAATGGGTGAAAGTCCAAAAAAAGTTTCATTTTGGGGCACAACCCGTATGGTAACCCGGTGTATGGTATTTTTTTATAAAAAATTTATAAGTCAATTGAATTAATTTATATTAATTTAATCGACTTATAAATTTTTCTTTCTGTCTAGTCTCCTTGTCAGCTGCAAAATACGAGACTGATATGCATGTTAAACGCACATTAACAGACCATTTCCTCAATGCGGTTAACCCAAAAACCAAGTCGGGTGTTTCAAAGTCCTCACAAAGCAATCTGCATCTTGTTACCAGTAACCCCATTATTATTTATTTAAGGAGCGACTGTAACAAAATGACTATTAATACCGTCAAAAAGGGAGCGAGGGGAAGGGGGAAGGGCGAGGAAAAGAAGGATCTCTATTAATTTGAATTAGTATTACATCCGGTTAACAAAGTATAAGTGAAACGCGAGGAAAACGAGCCCCTTTGTCGAAAACGAAGAAGAGACAATAAGAAAAGTTTAAAGTAGAAGGGAAAGCTTCAAGAGTTGGTAAATTAAACAAGACAGATTCATCGAAATTAAGAGGGAAAAGTCGTTGAATTTGGAATTGGATGAAGATGAGCAAATGAAAGAGGTGGGTTCCCTAACGCGAGAGAATCCATTACTTAAACGGGTTTATTATGCGAATCTTTACGTCACAGGTCACTGCCAACCTTCCTTATCAGGCGATCTTTGATTAATCTCGACTAACTTTATAGGCTTCTTTGGAGAAAGTCCCTTTCATTGGGATCGTCCCGTGGTGAGAGAGATCTTCGAACCCGATTTGCAAATAATTATATTTCCTTATCCGATTAGAATCGCGGAAAACGCCCGGGGGGTAGGCGATAGGAGGAGGTGAAGAAGAAAAAAAAAAAACAAAAAATATAGTATATCGGGGGGAAATAAACGCGAGGGATTATAAATGTGAAAAATACTGTTTTAGCTTGAGAGAGGGAGGAGGGGGAGAGAGAAAAGGGAGAGGATCGAATCGTCCAGATGGGGAGAGGTAAGTGCGAAAATTTATGACCGGGGTTTGCTGTCCTTGTACAAAATGGTATTACAACGGATTTGTTAAAGGTCATATTAGAATCCACACCTACTACGAATCGTAAATTTTAATCCAGTCGACTTTCCTCCGAAAAACGCTTAGTTCTAAATTACTTCCGTTTTTTTTTTCGGCGATGCATTTAAAGCGATGAAAAAAATGTGCTGGACATGAAAAATAGTTTTTTTTTTTTTAAAACAAGCTCTCTCGATTTTGGAACGAAGCACTGGTAAAAAAAAGCTTCGGAAAATTTGGTAATGATATATGCATGCGGTCGTGCAAGGAGAAAAAAGTTCGGTTCCTGCTGCTCAATGTTGAGTCGGGTCCTGTGACGCCTAGACATTTGAGCTGATAATACCTAAAATTTAGTAACTGTTAATTCGCGTTCCTTATGATTAAAAACGCTTAGTAATAATTACCTAATTTTTAGTGTTGTCAACTGAAATATTTAGACGTCACGAGACTTAACTTTGCAAACAGTAATAGGAACCGAACTTTCTTTTCCGTATATGTAAGCATGGCCTCGGCAATTTTAGACCCCGTTTCACCACCTAAAATGCTTATGTAATGTATGGACGACCTGTATTAAAAGATTGAGTGAATCATGATTGAACTATTAATCTAGATTTAAAAACGAAAATGGCATGAGGTCCTGCCTGAGAAAGTTTATTTAAAGGTGTATTCTGTTGTATTTTGATGACTAAAGAACGTTATAACAATGAGGAAATTTCATATCTTGTTCAATCTAATTCAACTGAAAAAATTTAAATTTTTTAGATAACGTTAAAAAACAAAGCTTCTCATTCAAAAAGTATAATAATACCTTGGTAATAACTTTCATTCGTTTATCTGCATTTTAGAATAGGAAAACAGATAGGACTTGCCAGCTGTAGATAAATACGACGGGTATCCAAAAAATAATGTCCAAAAGGCGAAAAACTCTTGCTGGAACGATAGTGAAATTTTTTCAATTATATCATCTACATTCAATCTAGTTTTACAAAATACGTTTTTTTTTTATTTTAATTTAACCGAATTATGAGCGTTTAAAGTAGCGTAGAAAAATTTTTTTTCGTTCGATTAGAATTGTTCGCTACGCTGGTTTTGTAAACAAAAACGTTTTACGGACTTGCAGTCAAAAATTATTGGAACCTTTGGCAAATTTATGAAACCGTGGGCCCTTTTTGATCTAGTATCAGCATTCTGCAGTGAGTACGAGTCCATTTTGGATGGAACATCGTATAAGAAAGCTTCAAAGCTCAAAAATACTGACTTATTGGACATATTGAAGGCTTCAACCAATAAAGTTCAAAGTTAAAGCTTTGATATTTATCATTGTTTTTAAGACTGATATTTATTAGGAAATGACTATCTTGGAAGTCCAAGTTCGTAAAATTTTTGAATTTTGGGAAGAAAAAAGCGTTGCCGGCAACTGAATTTTAACGTATTGATCCTTAAAGCAAAACTTTTGTCAAATTTCCTGACAAATGTTACTTTGCACAGTGCTTTATCAGCCATATTAAGAGACTCTAATACCTAGTCTTACCTTTTTAAGTAAAATCTTTTGGCGGAATAATAGATCGAATACTGACTGCAAAAAATTGACGAAAAAACAATTTTCTACACCACTTTCAACGCTCATAACTCTGTAAAATTTTTTTAAAAAAATCCTAAAACTAGATTGAATGGAAATTAAGAGGGTATAATTGAAAAACTTTTAGTGTCGTGCCAGCAAAAGTTTTCACCTTTGGACATCACTTTCTGGGTACCCCTCGTATTTTAAAAATTATACATAATCAATCATCATAAAAAATTATATAAATATCAGCTAAAAGATAAAAAATCAATGGTATTATGTTGCAGTTCGAAAGTATTAAACAATCGTAAAAAAAAATTGATCAGATTTAGTGAATCTAATCGCAACCATGAATCAAATTCATCGAATTCTTTTTATCTCTTTTTTGATATTTATTTTTGAAGAATATTCCAACTCAGCTTCAGGTAATTAAAGATTTATTAATTTTTTTTCTTTGAAGTAGGACTACATCTTGGGGCTCGGTCCTGGGAAAATCTGTCTGTCTGGGATGTGTCCGAATATCGATTTGTTCGCACCAAAAATTTTACTTAACTTTTTTTTAAATTCTTTTTTTTTTTTTTTTTTTTTTTTTTAAGTAAAATTTACAAATAATTTTCAAAAAAATTTACAAGAAAATAAAAGTTAAAATTTTATTTTAAAATTAGACGACATGAACGAAAGCATGGGCTTAGAAAATTTCTTGATTTTTACTTTTAAAAAAGTTAAATTTTAAATAATATTTTGACTATTGAAGTAAAACTTCTATAGGCCCGTTGGAAGTAAATTTTTGAGCAACACCAAAATGTTCTTCACTCGCAAAAAATGACATAAAATTTTCAAAACTTTGATTTTTCATGCAATTGTTGATTTTTAAAACCAAAAATAAAACCTATATTAAACCTGGCACAAAACAATTTTGTTATTCTTCTTAACAAAAAGTTTATGAAGACCGATTAGGACATGTCAGTTGTGTCAGTTTTAACATAAAAATGTGGTTGTGTATGTTTTAATATTAAAATTTTAACTTTGAAGACTTTAATTAAAATTTCAAATTGTTTTATTGTTTAAGTTTAGATTGTTTTATTGTTTAAGTTTAGCAATATTTAGGACAGTGCCTTAAAGACATAGTCCTGCGTAAAATACGCTACATATCCCAGTCTGATTTTTATTTTTATTAACTCAACTAATTTTTTTTAAGTGAAACCGCGCCCTGTCAATTTTCAAGTCAAATGCAAGGACTTCTTTATAGACACAGAAGACACGGTAAGTTCCAAGTGGGCAGAATTCAAATGTTGCAATTGTTTCATGATAAATTGTTTCAGAAAAGTTGGGTGGACGCTAATCAATATTGTAAGTCAAAGGGGCTCAAACTTGCTAGTATAACAAGCCAAGAAGAAGGTGATGCTATAGCAAGGCACTTACAATTTATAAGTAAGTACGTTTATGTCAGAAGGCTGATAATTGTTATATATTTTTATTTCTTTAAAACTGCATTTAAAACATTTTGAGTTTTTAGTTAAAAATGTTTCTAAACTATCATGCATATCGTAAATTTTTAATTTATTAATCGAATTATGTCATTGTTATTTTAGATGCAGGCGGAAAATTTTGGATATCCGGAAACGATATCGGTGTAACAAATCATTATATTTGGGAGTCCACCGGAGAACCTTTTAATTACACAAATTGGCATGAATCTCAACCCGATCATTATGTCATTAACAATACCGGCGAAGTACAACAATGTGTATCTCTAGCTGCAGATAATACATGGTATGATGACTTTTGCCGTCTAGGTCTCTTCGTTATCTGTAATAATTAAAAATATAAAACACCCTCAAGCATTCATATGTGCTGTCATGTATATTGTTAGAGGTCTTTAAAGACTCCAATTTCAAAAAAAAAAGTCTTGTTCGGGGATCAAATCTGTGTTTTTATAAAATAAATTTTACAAGTAGTTCCAATCCTAAGTTTCCTACATCGTCAATTTTTCAAGAACAAGCTTTCTTAACATCAAAAAAAAAAGTTTTAATAATTTGTAATTTTAGTTTTAATTGAAAAATTGAATTTAAATTATTATACATAATATAATTTAAATTTAAAATACCATACAACTAAAAATTAAATCTAGAATCTTTGTGCTTCCACATTTATTATTCCATGTTTTTAACCTTGAAAGGTTAAAAACATGGAATAAGTTTCAAAATTTGAGAGCTAAGCATTTATAAGATTTGTTTTTAGACTTAGCTAATGCCATTAAACTCTTCGGAAAACCATAAACTTTGGCACCGCCTAACTCCCACAATCAGGAGGGCTACTATATTTAGGGGTTCCTTCTATTATAAGGATTTCGTTTGAATTTAGGCGTTTCTCAAGATCCTAAATTCGAAATTTTAACCCTTTCCAGTCGGCGCTCCTTATGGCAAAAAGCTATTACCGACTGCCAGTCAGATTTTAATTTTTTTACAATAACTTTAAGTCCCCCACAACAATATCCCATAGAATTTAGGTTAATTCTTTTTGGGCACAAGGCATAAGCTAAGCTTAGGGATCACAGTTTTTGGAAAATTAAAAAAAAAAAAAAAAAAATTTTTGGACCTTACAGCATTCAATTAGTTAAGAATAAAATATTTAAGTTAAGGAATAAAATCTGAGTTTTGAAAAATAAAGAATGTCCATGCTAATAACCTGCGTCAGAACCATGAAAATTTTTTCAAGCAATGGCTATTCTGTTGCATTTTGATGACTACAGAACGATATAACAATAAGGAAATTTCATATCTTGTTTAATCTAAAACGGCTGAAAAAATTTAAATTTTTTAGATAACGTTAAAAAACAAAGCTTTCAATTAAAAAAGCTTTACCTTGATAATAATTTTTATCCATTTATCCGGATTTTAGAAAAGGAAAACAGATAGGACTTGCCAGATATCGATAAATATTATAAAAAAAACCTAAACGATATCAAATAAATAAGTAGTATTATGTTGCATCTCGAAAGTATTAAACAAAGATTTTAAAAAAAAATTGGCCAGATTTAGTGATTCCGATCGCAACTAGGGTCATGGTACCGGTAGTGGATCAAATAAGCAAAACAATTTTTTAAAAATTAGATTTTCCCTCCTTATTTACATAAGTAGAATCGAAAACAACATTGATATCACAAGAAAATAAGGTGTTCTCAAATTACTCACCCTTTCAAAGTTTTAAAAATCCATTTTTAAGGAGAAAAAAAAATAATTTGAAAAAATAAACAGAAAAATTGGCAATGCATTAGTAGTGGACCGTTCATGGTTGAAATGAACATAAACAGAAAAGGTTTGCTCATTTGTTTTTCATTTGCATTTAGTTTTTATTTTTCACAAGATCGATTGCTTTTTCATGTGTTTTTCCTTTAATTGGACTAATTTCCTTTTTTCGCTCATTTTTACAATAACAAATTTGAAGAAAACAAAGATAAACCGCCATAACCGATTTTTAGACGACAAACCTTTTTCATTCAACCACGGAAAAAAAAGAGTCAATCAAAACAAACAAATCCGTGGTCCACTACAGAGTTTTGAATTTGTTTTGATTCAGTGGTGGATCATCAACGATTAAAAATAAAAAACAGTAAAAAGTTAATAAAATGACAAAATAGGATAATAGTCCGCATCTTAAACTGCAATTTGTATGTCACCCAAAGAAAAATTAGTGCCTCAAAAACGATAAAAACGATTAAATTCGGACAGGAATAATATGGCCGTCTTGTTATTTTCCGTCAAATTTCGAACTACCAGGTAATAATTTCGTTTTCATTACAAAATATGGCCAGGAATCGTTGCATATTTGGTTTTTTTAAGTCAGTATGAAATTTTCTAGATATTAAGTGATTTTTACATGTCAAAAACTTAGCATTTTTAAATAAATCGACAATGATTAGCGAATGATCCACTACTCGTACATGGTCCACTACCGGTACCATGACCCTATGAATCAAATTCATCAAAGAACCTTGGAGAACAAGGCCACTTTTTCGGCCCCTTTTGATTTCCATGAAACTGACGCAAAATGTTCCTTACATAACCCCTATTTACGCCCCACATTCCCGACCGATGAAAATTACCCATATGCTTAATATAGTACTTTAAAGTCGGAAAAAAGTAGATTTTTTTTTAACTTTTTGAGAAATGGAAAAAAAAAATCCCGCATACCACAAGACAGCCCTTTGACCGGGCTATAGAACAGTATTTTTTCCGGGCTGAAAAGCGCATGCGCGTTGCAAAATATATGCACTTGAAAAATTTGAGGCCAAAATTTTCATGGAACGCTTTGCCGCACGCAAAATTCGCTTTAACACATTATTTCTCTTTCAGTCGGGCACATGTACGTATTTTTTTCAAAATTTTAGAGTTCCGGTAAGACAGTGAAAATTCCATAAGAAGCGTAAAAATATTTTTTTTCAGGCACTTCTCGTGAGCAAATTGTAAAAATCCTTTGATATATCGCAGCGGCTTACAATGCTATCTTGGTACGATTTTTTTTCGTTGCATTAGACGCTGCGTAATCGTTAAAAAAAAATTAAAACGAAATTGACCATTATTTTGCCGCGAAATTTAAAGTGATGGCCCCGGAGCAAGCACAGAGATAAAAAATAAACTCTCATTTTCTCAAAAAAAATTGATTTTTTTCCTAGGGAAACTTTACCGGTACATATTTCTGCTGTTTGCATTGACGCAGAAAGGGTAAAGGAATACTGACTAGATGTGAAATCAATGTTTTATCAGAAAATTATTTCTGTTTTTAAAAAATGTAAACAAACACTTTGAAAATATTTCAAATGGAAGCAAAATGACGGTCGGAAAGTGCATTTTGCAAAATTTCCCTGCTTGCCGCCATTTGCTTTGTTTATAATTATATATTTTTTTTCCGTTTTCAATTTAGTTAAATTTAATTTTCTGTGTTATTGCCTAAAAATAATAAAACAATGAGTGATTTGCAAGAGGAAATTGAAGCCAAAAAACCCCGGCTATCCAATCCGCAATCTGGTCGTTACACGTAAGAGTATATGACTTTTTTTTCGTTTTATTCTTTTATTACTTTTTTACTATTATTCTTCGATGATTCGTATGATGACTTTCAGATGTTCAGTCTGCAGCAAAAGAGTTGAGGTGAGGACCAGGTTGCGGAAGGGGAAATGCTGGGGTTGCTATTGTTCTAAGGATTTAAAACTTGGGCCGAAAAATGTTACTGAAAAGCCTACCGTTATTGATAAACAAGAGGAGGAAGGGAAGGAAGGTCTTGAAGAACCTGAAGAATCTGATCTTAAAGTTAAAACAAAAGATGCTGGGACCATGACTGACTTCCCCGATGAGTTCCCTATGGAAAACTTGATGGAATTGCCTTTTGAAACTTGCAACCACAGCCAAAAGCGGTAAATTT
Organism: Liposcelis bostrychophila; assembly: GCA_037577465.1. Taxonomy (NCBI): domain Eukaryota; kingdom Metazoa; phylum Arthropoda; class Insecta; order Psocodea; family Liposcelididae; genus Liposcelis; species Liposcelis bostrychophila. The sequence goes on along the minus strand of CM075211.1, from coordinate 26,641,078 downwards.
AAAAAAAAAAAAACTTCTAAAATATAAGTTTTCATTTTAATGGATGAACGTAATTCTTGAAATTACAAATAATAAAATCTATGGTTCTAGGTGTGTTGTTTGCGAAAAAGAGAACACATCCCGTATACCATTGTCGTCAAATGCTAGATTAGATGCTTTTCGAAGGAGGGGACTTTTGATTCCGTCTGGCATAAGATGTTGTCCTCATCATTTAGAAAATGATAAATTAAAGTCCGAAGCGCTGCAGAGAATAAGAGTTCAGAATACGACAACTAATTTTAAAAAAAAAGACATTGTGGATTTTTTTAAGGCATTTCGTCTCGCTCCACCTGTCACAGGACATCTTAATTTCGACAATCCCGGCGCGATGAGTGAGGAAGATTATAAGCGACTAACCGGTTTATCGAAACAAAATTTTGATGACCTCTGTTCTTATATCGATAAAAGTATAAGAAACAGTAAAAATCGAAGTGTGAGGACAGCAGTTGGAATTTTATTAACCAAACTCAGGACAGGTTTGTCTCATGGAGTTTTGGAAACTTTGTTTGGAATTAACAGGCGCTCAATTGGCGATACCATTGCTATCGTCCGGGAGGTGTTATATTTCTCTTTCGTTCCCGAATTCCTTGGAGTGAACAGCATTTCGAGAGAAGACTATATAAAAAACCATTCCACAAAACTTGCTCAAAACTTATTTGCAAATGGAAGCGAGGAGAAAGCAATATTAATAGCGGATGGCACGTATATATATATACAAAAAAGTTCGAATTACACTTTTCAACGCCGAAGTTTTTCTGTACATAAGGGTATGCTCATTTTTTTTTTTTTACAATGAATAAACAAAACTATTATCCAGACATTTTATCCCCCAACCAATCAGGTCGACCGTTAATAAAGCCCATGATGATCGTCAGTCCCACAGGAAGAATTTTAGACGTCTTCGGTCCATACTTCGCGGATTTCGCTAATAATGATGCCAATATTTTAACCCACATTATGACCAGTGATGCCACGTCTTTGCGGAACTGGTTAAAAGAGGCGGACGTGATAATTGTTGACCGGGGGTTTAGAGATTGTTTAAAAATGTTGGAAGAAATGGGATTGATTGCTAAAATGCCGCACTTCCTACCTAAGGGGAAAAACCAGCATTCGACGGTGGAAAGTAATGAGTCGCGGCTAGTTACCAAAATTCGGTTAGAAATCCCTATTTATTTATTTACACAGAGCGGTAATCGCCTCGTAAATCTCTCAAGAATAGAGCTGTAGATGTCATATGCCTGGGAGCTCAGTACAGTAGGGTTTGTCGAAACTGACGAATTTCAGAATTTTGCAACAATATTAACCCTAATTTTTTTTCCAGATTCTTTGAAGGTCATTTCAAAGTCGAACAATGACCTTAAAAGATTTAAAAAATCCCATTAAGGGCAAAAAATAAGATTTTTTTTTTTTTTTTTTTTTGCTAGAAAAAGTATTTTTTTTATTAATCGAAATTTTACGTAGATTACGAATATGAAGTTTAAAATTGCTTTTAGTGTACGATTTTTGAGCTTTAAGCCTTTTTTTAAACACTGAAATACTTTAGGCTGCTTTTTCTTTTAGCTTAAAAACTAGACACAAAAATGAATTTCGGACTTCATATTCGTGATTTACGCATGATGTCAAGGAAACCTTTTTCAGCAAAAAGAAAAAAAAAAAAAAATTTTTTGCCTTTAAAAAGCAAAGTGCCGGCTTCTAAAAACTTCAAGGCTATTGCACACCCTCAAGATGATCTTCAAAAAATTTGAAAAAAAAATTAAGGTTAATGCTGTTGCCAAAAGGCACCCATACCACTATCACTTGTTTTCAAATTCCAAAGTTCGTCAGTTTCGACCCACCCTAATGTACAGGTATATGTATGAGAGACATTACCACGCTTGTAATCGAGTAAGCGACTAAGAAATAGTATATTTCTTGTGCTGACTAGTTGCGGCACGATTGTAAAATCATATAGGTCCTGATTAGTAATGAGCAATCTATGGCAGTAAATAATAAGTAAATAACTTCCATTTTAGTTGGGTTGTAGAGGCAGCCAACGGAATGATCAAGAAATGGAAATCTCTTGATATGGTTTGGCTCAACCAAGAAATCCCAAACATTGGAAAATACGTGAAAATAGTGTGTGCATTATGTAATGCGTTTTGCCCTCCGAGAGTCAAATCCAATGAGGGAGATTCCGAAATGGCGAAAAAGATGCTGGAGTTGGCGAAAACAGAGAACAAACTCCAAAAGTTAGTAAACGAAAACAAATGGTCTACAAAACGAGTCATATGGAAGCAAGTTTCTATCGGTGATGAGGCATGCAGTGATGATCTCCCGGACTTCCCGAGAATAACCTTGGATGAACTGAGAACTATGACAGTAAGATGCTTAGACAATAAAATAAAATGAAATGAAATACTCTGCAATAATAATATTTTAACAGTTAGGCATATATCAAATTAAGCAAGCCAAAAGCTACTCAAAAGAACATGTTAGGGTGCGTGGCAGCTACGAGCTCTACATAAACAAACAAGACGATAACATTTTGCACGTTAAACTCCAATCACGTCATGTCTCCAGTAAGCAGCACAAATGTTGGATCGAATACGGCAAAAATGAAGAGCTTATATCAGGATGGTATTGCTTGTGTAAAAGCGGGGCGCGTACCGTTGGCATGTGCGCCCATATAGCAAGTGTCATCTGGTACTTGGGCTACTGGCGCCATAAGAAAGATCAGCACAGAAAATCAACTATTTCTGATTTATACACCGAATACGTAGAGGACGCGGTGATGGACTGGTCCTTGCCCGCAAATGAGGACGAGGTAATAATATTACCGTAGATTGGGGTGAAGTTGAAAGTAAATTCAAAAAAAATTCTAGGTTTATTTTAGGCACTAAAAATAAAATTTTTTGATTTCATTAAGTGATGTTCCATATTGTTTTTGGGATACTTAAGTAAAAAATTTTATTTTTAGTGCTTAAAATAAACCTAGAATTTTTTTTTGAATTTCCTTTCAACTTCACCCAATCTACAGTACCTAATCCTTTTCAAATTTAATTTTATAACGAAATGATTTATTCCTCAAAACCAGGTTGACCATGTCATGACCAATGAAGAATGTCTGCCTTCTGAAAACTGAGTGCACTCTCACCGAATTTTGAAATCTCTGCAAACCCCTGTTTTCCCACAAGTAGCAACTCTTGTAAAAGCTGACGATCGTTTACTCTGCAAATCTCTAAATGTACCTGTTCCGCAGAAATTAATTCTGAAAAATCTCAAGCTACATTTTATAATTTAGCCTATAATCCAATAATTTTATTAAATCGTTTGGAACAATTTTTGTTCCTTAGAGTAAAGAAAAGTTATTCTTGTCGAGTAAGAATTCGTTCGTAGTTCTTGTTAAACGTTTAAATCTTGTTTAATTTCTTGTTTAATTCTTTGTTTTAAAGTTTTCATTTGATCGTCTTTGATGAAATCTTAAGTCCTTGTTTAATTTCTTGTTTAATTCTTTGTTTTAAAGTTTTCTTTTGATCTTCTTTGATAAAATCTTAATTCCTTCATTACTTATTCTTTAACAAAATATAACATAGGGAGCGTTCAAGTATTAAGTAAGACCCAAAATGAGAGTCTGCGAAAATCTTACGTAATATAATAGGGGGGGGGTCAAAGAAATTATTACGATTTATTACTTGGGGGGGGAGTTTGGCAAATTTTTCGTAAGAATTTTCATTATAACTTATTCTTCAGAATTTTTTTTCATTTCATAAAATTTAGTTGTTTTAATTTTTTTTCGAATATCTAAAGTAGAAAAATTGGAAGTTTTTGTCAGAAATTTTAAGAAATAAAAATTAGTTTTTTGATAAAATTTTGTGCTAATTGTAGCCATCTTCAGAGATATGAGTATGAACTATAAATCTAGATTTAAGAAAAATATTACTACAATTTAAAATTGGCTCTAAAAAAAGGGGGGATCCGCGAAAATCTTACGTAATATAATAGGGGGGAAGGAGTCAAAGAAATCTTACTAATTTTTACAAAGGGGGGGGGGGTCCAAAATCCTGAAAAAAAATCTTACGTAATACTTGAACGTTCCCATATCAAGCTTGTAGGTGGCGTATTGCAGGCCGAGACTGGAGTTTACGGCTCCAGTCGAAATCTGCAAGTACCACCTTCGTGCCTGATTTGTAAATTGTTTTTCATCAGAACGGTGAAAAATGAACTTTTCCGTTTTTCAAGAGGACCGAAAAGTTCATTTTCGACCCGAAGTGATGAAAAATAAATTACTTATCACGAATTGTACAAACCTAAAAAAATTGTTTCAATTTCAGTTGACCGCATGAGATGAATTTTAATTATATGTAACAAAATCAGTTATTTTTGGTTTAATATAGTTCATTTTCGTTCAGTATTTCTGTTTTCTTTATACTAACAGGAGATGGACAGACAAACTACTTAAGAAGGACAAGTATCAATTCCCTCACCAGACATCCAACTATTTAGTAGCTCGCTGAGTATCGTTCACCATATGATAAAATGATCATATTTTAAAAATATTTTTCATCAAAATTATAAATGTTCGTCAGTCAGTAAAAAAAAAACTGGTTTTGACTTATACTGGATTAACTTAAAAGTTTTAGTAAAAACCATATCTTTCATGCTTTTCAAAAAAATTCAGAATGACCGAGCTACCATGGGCTACTTTGATTCAACCTGCACCTAAAGTAAAAAGGTAAATGCGGTTCCCAATTAATAACGCATTTTTCAAAATGATTTAACTTAGTTAAACTTTCAAGTAAATTCTATGCAATACAATTTGATGTAAGCTATATTACTGTTAACTTGGTTCATTGGCAGGGATTCCGAACGAAAGAAAATAAAAACATTTCTTTCACTGAACCAATCGAGCCCGTAACAGCTCCTTTTAATGGTAAAAACTGTTTTTAACATTCTATGTGACAAGCCCCGTGCAAAGTTAGTTGAAAAAGTGTCATTGTAGCTCTCATGCAGCTATGTTCGCTTTCTTTTCTAAACTACGAAGAGAAGAATGAATTTTATTTATATATTTATGCTAAACTCTTGGGATTTTTTTCGTCTATTATAAAATGTATCCATACAATGAAAATTATAAACAAAGCAAATGGCGGCAAGCAGGGAAATTTTGCAAAATGCACTTTCCGACCGTCATTTTGCTTCCATTTGAAATATTTTCAAAGTGTTTGTTTACATTTTTTAAAAACAGAAATAATTTTCTGATAAAACATTGATTTCACATCTAGTCAGTATTCCTTTACCCTTTCTGCGTCAATGCAAACAGCAGAAATATGTACCGGTAAAGTTTCCCTAGGAAAAAAATCAATTTTTTTTGAGAAAATGAGAGTTTATTTTTTATCTCTGTGCTTGCTCCGGGGCCATCACTTTAAATTTCGCGGCAAAATAATGGTCAATTTCGTTTTAATTTTTTTTTAACGATTACGCAGCGTCTAATGCAACGAAAAAAAATCGTACCAAGATAGCATTGTAAGCCGCTGCGATATATCAAAGGATTTTTACAATTTGCTCACGAGAAGTGCCTGAAAAAAAATATTTTTACGCTTCTTATGGAATTTTCACTGTCTTACCGGAACTCTAAAATTTTGAAAAAAATACGTACATGTGCCCGACTGAAAGAGAAATAATGTGTTAAAGCGAATTTTGCGTGCGGCAAAGCGTTCCATGAAAATTTTGGCCTCAAATTTTTCAAGTGCATATATTTTGCAACGCGCATGCGCTTTTCAGCCCGGAAAAAATACTGTTCTATAGCCCGGTCAAAGGGCTGTCTTGTGGTATGCGGGATTTTTTTTTTCCATTTCTCAAAAAGTTAAAAAAAAATCTACTTTTTTCCGACTTTAAAGTACTATATTAAGCATATGGGTAATTTTCATCGGTCGGGAATGTGGGGCGTAAATAGGGGTTATGTAAGGAACATTTTGCGTCAGTTTCATGGAAATCAAAAGGGGCCGAAAAAGTGGCCTTGTTCTCCAAGGTTCTTTTTTTTATCTCTTTTTCGATATTTATTTTAGGGGAATATTCGAACTCAGCTTCAGGTAATTAAAGGTCTATTTAATTTTTTTTTTTAATTTCATCTTTTTATTAATTCCGTACGTCGGAGGTTAACTGACGTATCCTAATCGTAAATATAATTGGAGATAGTGTGTTTCGACATTTCGTAAAATTTTCAAGTGACCACAAGTTTACATCAACATGAGCGTGTTGATGAAAACTTGTAGTTAACTTAGTAGTTAACTTGTAGTTACGTAAGCTTGAAGTCTCATGATTTTCACAAACAGATGAAACACACTATTTCCAATTATATTTACGATGGAGATACGTTAGTTCAACTCCGACGCACGGAGCTAAATTAATTTAATTTTAGTGAAACCGCGTACTGTCAGTTTTCAAGTCAAAGACAAGGAGTTCTTTATAGACGCAGAAGTCGAGGTAAGTTCCAAGTGGGCAGAACTCAAATGTTGAAATTATTTGATGATAAATTGTTTCAGAAAAATTGGGTGGACGCTAATGAATACTGTAAGTCAAAGGGGCTCAAACTTGCTAGTGTAACAAGCCAAGAAGAAAATGATGCTATAGCGAAGCACTTAGAATTTATAGGTAAGAACGTTTACGTCAGAAGGATGATAATTATTATATTTTAATTTTTTTCAACAGCATTTAAACCTTTTGAGTTTTTGGTTAAAAATGTTTCAAAAGTATCTCGTATATTGTAAATTTTTAATAATTGAATTTATTTCATTGTTGTTTTAGGTGCAACCGGAAATTTTTGGACGTCAGGAAACGACATTGGTATAACAAATAATTATATTTGGGAGTCTACCGGAGAACGTTTCAATTACACAAATTGGGAAAATGGTCAACCCAATCATAATGACGAAATCGGTGAAGTAGAACATTGTGTGTTTGTAACTATAAATAGTAAATGGTATGATGAACAGTGCTCTGTAACTTGGCACATTATCTGTAATAATTAAAAATATAAAACACCACTAAGCTTTCATATGTGCAGTACACTGTCAGAAGTCTTTGAAGACTTAAATTTCAAAAAAAGATCGTCTTTGTTGGGATTCTAGCTGTAGGCATCCCAATTATCCTAATATCCCACTAATGTCACAAAACAGGAACAACCTGATCAAAAGTTCTATTTTAGCTGCATTAAACTCCATATTCTCATCTTTCCATATGACAATCTTACGTATGTAGTAGCTAACAAATTTATTTCGTAAGCCACACACGGGTCCCTGCCATGTGGTACTGTTTTAATTGAGCCGGCAATAAAAAAACTAACTAGCAGAATGAATTGATAACGTTAACATATAAGCTAAATATAAACTACAACATTCTTCTCAGTCTGCCAGTTAGTTTTTGCCTTGACCGGTTCGATTGTTGTTTTAGTCGGTTTCATAACTTTTACCTTTTTTTGGAGTTACTGAAAAGGGTCTTGTTCAGGGATCAAAACGCTGGGTGTTTATAAAATAAATTTTACAAGTAGTTCTAATCTTAAGTTTCTTAAATCATCAATTTTTCAGGAACAAGCTTTTTCAACCTCAAAAAAAAAAAAAAAAAGTTTTAATAATTGTAATTTTAGTTTTAATTGAAAAATTTAATTCAAATTAAAATACATAACATAGTTTAAATTAAAAATTCCATTCAACTAAAAATTAAATTTACAATTTTTGTGCTTCCACATTTATTATTCCATGTTTTTAACCTTGAAAGGTTAAAAATATGGAATAAGTTTCAAAATTTGAGAGCTAAGCCATTATAAGTTTTGTTTTTAGACTTAGCTGATGCCAGCAAACTCTTCGGAAAACAATACACTTTGGCACCGCCTAACTACCACAATCAGGAGGGATACTATATTTAGAGGTTTCTTCTATTATAAGGATTTCGTTTGAATTTAGGCGTTTCTCAAGATCCTAAATTCGAAATTTTAACCCTTTCCAGTCGGCGCTCCTTATGGCAAAAAGCTATTACCGACTGCCAGTCAGATTTTAATTTTTTTACAATAACTTTAAGTCCCCCACAACAATATCCCGTAGAATTTAGGTTAATTCTTTTTGGGCACAAGTTCCGCACAAGGCATAAGCTAAGCTTAGATATCACAATTTTTGGCAAATTTAAAAAAAAAAAAATCATTTTTGGACGAATGGGGAAATATCGCATGGGAAAAAAGTTGGACGAATTTTTTGTACCTAGATTCAAAGGCATATATGTAAATAATAATTTGGACCAACGGCAGATTTTTCGACTAGCCATTTACTGAGAAAAAAAATAAAAAGTAAAATAAGAAAATTTCCCCTGTATTTTAAATGGGAAAAATGACGTTGCTACAGGCACCACTTCGCAGTTAGGTGGAGGCCCCAAACTTTGCACACGTTATTTTTGAATTATTTGGGAATATTTCAGGGGGCGGCACCATTAGAATTCCGTCATTGGCAATATAAGAGACACCCTACCCCGAATTCTGACTTTCGACTTTTCGAATTTTTCTGGAAAGGCTTATATACCTTAATCTCTCTTCCTGTATCATCCTGGAAATGATTAAAATCATTACATCGCTTTATACTTATCTCACAAGAAGTCAAACAACTAATATTTTCTCACCAAAACAAATGTAATAATCAGTCATTGTTTTGCTGTATCATAATGTTGCATAATTGTAACAATGATATCGACTGAAAAAATCGAAACTTAAGCGATAAGCTTATGTATCGGTTCTCTAAAACAAAATGACTCACGCACACATCTGCTATTCTCTTAAAATGATCGACACCGAGAAGAGCTACGTTATGTAAGAGACCATATATAAGCACTGCCACACCGGGCTTGATCATCAATCCATTATCACCCAAGCTTTTGCAAGGTTCATTGGTTTGGCTACTCTTATTTTGTATTTCTCCTCGCTGCGTTTAGCTTCTATGCGTAAGTTATTTAAGAAATTAAAGAAAATATTGTTCATTTATGGCAAAAAACCCAAAAACGATCCAAAATTATTAGAATTTGAAAAATAAAAGTTCTTGGTTTTTTGAGCCATATACAATAAATAAATAAATAAATAAAAAATTAAAGTCTGAATAATAACTGATTTTTTTATCCCAATTCCAGAATAGGAAGTAGCCAGCACTAAGAAAATCTAAAAATATTATACATACAGAGGTGAAGCATTTGCAATTACCAAATTAATAATTTTAAGTTCTAGTCTGAAAGTATTAGACAACTATAAAAAAAATAATTGATTAAATATCAAGTCAATTAAATTGCAACTATGAATCAAGTTCATCAAATTACTATTCTTTTCTTTTTGATATTTATTTTTGGAAAATATTCGAGCGCAGCAGCAGGTATTTTTTTTTTTAATTTTAGGTAAAATTTTTTTTTTAAATTTTATGTGATTTTTTTAACCAACTAAATTTAATTTTTTGTAGTGAAACCGGGTTCTCTCTATTTTCAAGTCAAAGATAAGGTGTTTTTTGTAGACAAAGAAGTCGAGGTAAGTTTTTACACTCTAAAAAAAAGGCAATTAAACAAGTTTAGTCTTGCAACAAAATCGGAATGTTTCACAGCAAAACAGAAATGCTTCATGACAACGGACAGGTTGTATCTTGACAAGCTATTTTTATGGTTTTTGCATGATCTTTAAGAAAATGTTTTATCGAAAGGCATTTTTGCTTTTGCATTAGCCATTTTTTTCCCCTGAGTTTAGTTTACTGAGTCCAAATGTTGCAATCGTTTCATGTTAAATTAATGTTTCAGAAAAATTGGTTGGACGCCAATCAATATTGTAGGTCAAAGGGCCTCAAACTTGCTAGTATAGAAAGTCAAACAGAAACTGATGAAATAATAAAGCATTTAAAGCAGATAGGTAAGAACTTGAAGACTTTTTAATACATCTAAAGCTTTTCAGTTTTTAGTTCAAAATTTTTTAAAGCTATCCTGCATGCAGTAAATTTCTAATTAACAGAATTTATTTCATTGTTATTTTAGATGCCACCGGAAATTTTTGGACATCAGGAAACGACATTGGAACAGATAACTACATTTGGCAGTCCACCGAGAAACTTTTACTTACACAAATTGGGAGTTTTATAACCCAGATCATTTGGTAAGCAAGACTGGTGAAGTACAACACTGTGTGGGTATATATACATATGCGAATTATCAATGGTTTGATGAAATGTGCTCTTATGAATATCATGTCATTTGCAATAGTTAAAAAGGCATATAATAAATCAAATGTTGGGAGTACTGAATAAAAAAGCAACAAGATTTGTTATCCAATTCAAAAATAAAAGATATGATTTTATGATTTCACTTTATATTTTTTAAGCTTCTTCAACTAATTCAAAAAAAAAAAAAAAAAAAAAAAAAACTCATCAACTGATCTAGAAGTCTGCAACTATTAAAGCTGTTGAAAACACCAACAATCCAAACTTCCCTTCTACCAATTTTGATACAAAGGCTTAAGTCACTCAAGATCAAAAACCAGTCCAAAAATAATTATTCTCTGGTGGTAATCAGATTAAACTAAAATAAATACATCATTTATTTCCTAAATTGATAGCATTCTCCAGTTTTAAAAACCAATAGCAATAAACTATTACACATAATAATGAAATATTTTTTCTAATTGTAATATTCAACCAGCACATGTTCCTCACTAGACAATAACATTATAATCAGTGATTCATTGAAAACAGGAATTTATTTAAAACATTTTTCTAACCGATTTGGCAAAGAGCCCTCATAATAAACTTGTAAACACAACATACAAATTAAGCAACAAAATAAAAGAAGCCAGATAAACCAAACAAATTTTTTTTTTAAAGAAAATTCTCAGCTTTAGTCTGAATAATTTTCCGTTTGGTCTTCAAAGTGCAAACAGCAAATGCATTATTAATCACCCAGGACACATTTACTCAGCCTCCCAGCATACTCAACCTCTGCCTTTTTAGGTCTATGTCCACAATATCATTGACAAATCATGTTTTGGATTGGGCAAAAAATAAATAAATAATTGAGTAAAGTTAACCTTACCTTCATGAAAAATCTGAGGATTCTTAACAGGGGCACCGGGGCACAGCAATCCTGGCAGGAAAATACGAATTATTCCAATATCCAATATTTGTTTGAATAATAACGACCTACTTCGTCCTGGTTGTATTAGGTTTCACTTTAAAACTAACCCGGTCATTCAAAGACGAATAATTAACCAAAAGATGATGCTCGTAATTCCACGGACAGCGAAATACCAAACGGAAGTGTTCCGCCATTTCACGGGGTCCTACATTTCTGATCATAAATAAAATAATTTTGGTTAGGAGTGGAAAATACTATCATCAATGCATGGGCTGTAAATCCAAAAATCCACACAAGTTGTTTTTTCACGCGAAAACGAACGTTTAACCGAATAAATACGAAAATTAAAATCCTAGGAACCGCGACACGTATCCCGAGGCCCTTCGCCATTTTGAAACTGAACTTTTGCTATTGTTTAGTTTTGCACCAATCACAGAGCGTGTAAAACTACGTTCCAATAAATTGAATCCGCGTTTTCGTCTGCTTCTGGTTTCTGTTAAAGTAGCTCAGTGAATTTTCAAATTAAAAATCCTTCAATATTTCAATATATTAATACTAGTCCATGTTTTGCAAGAGATTAATGAAATCAGAAATTGTTCAGAACAGAAATAAATTCTTTTGCATTTGGAAAGTACATGACTATTATCCATAAATTATAATTTATAAATTAGTAATGGTTTGACCCAACCCAAAACAGCGGGAAAAGTATTAGGCTTTGAAATAGAAATTTTATAATAAGTTAAACATAGGTGCTCATTATTTTACAAACCAATACCTTTCTCCATTACTTGCATCACGTGACTCGAAATCGTCTTGTTGTATGTTTTCGATAATTAAATTAAACAAAAATATACAGGTTCTTATGGGAAAGCTTTTATGTTTCTTTTTTAAATATTACTTTAATTTCATAAATGATTTTACGCTTTCGAATTGGGACAAGATGTAGGATAAACTATGTTGGGCGTCACGTGTGGAATCAGTTACAATGACGACATGTACAACTGGACAACTGAAGAGTAACATCACATCACATTTGATAATTTGAAATAGTGAAATGGTGAATGTTTAATTTGATGTCATGTAGACGGAATCATTTTTATTTGGCATCAGTTGGCTATATTTTCGGAATTCTTTAAAATTATTTCAAACTGGTATCAAATCAAACCACAAAAGCCTATGTGCTTTAAAGGTAAGAATGTTCATTAATTTAATGTTTATCTTACAAGTGACGTCACAGAACCTATGACTGTGTGATGTTAAAAGAGAAAATAAATTATAGAAAACTCTAAGTTCTAATTTTTTTTTTTTTTTTGTCAGCAACGAAATAGCTACCTGATTGGATTTCGGCTCCTTTTATTTGCCTAATTTATTTTCTCCTTACATTCATTTAATTCTGTTGGCAAAAATTAAGAAAACTGATTCAAGGGTACAGAGAATTTGGTAAACCGATAGCAACCATTGATACAATCTCAATATTTTTTTTTTTTTTTTACAAAAGTTTAAAGATTCAAAGAAGGAAAACGAATGTTATCGTAAATTCAAAATACCTTTACCTTTATTCTTTTTTTTTTTATTTTTTTTTATTTGAAGTTTGACACCCGATTTACCTAAAGCATTTTCCATTACAAAAAGCGAAAAAACGATCAATAATATGATTCCCAATGAAAATTCCATTGAAAAAAGGGAATTTAAGTCGGGGAAAATATCCGATTATGAAAATATCAAGATTTCCGATTTTCCCTCTTGCATAAAGAAAATTCCCATGCACTCGAGGCGGATTTAATAAAATGAAGCGTGAACGGCTTAATGACCTCCTTCCCCGACCGTAATTCCTTTTAGTTAAGTGGCCCAGAACTGAATTTTTTTTTTTTTTTTTCTTTTTTTCTCAACTCTTTCTTTTTATCGCGTACTTTTTTCCTCCCTTATAAAAGGATTAAAGACGTACGACTGACAAATGGTACCGACTTTACAGAAACTTTGCGATTTTTTTTTCCCGCCGAAACAACCTTGCCATTTTTTTTCCTTAAAAAAAAAAAAGGAGAAAATCCGAGGACAACCGAATTCCTTCAGTAGCTTTCCATCATTCAGAGAACCGATCTTTCCCGGATTATGGGATAAAATTCACCTGCAAATATTTGACTTCTTCATCCTTTTCTCAAACAAGAGCGAAATTTCCTTCATAATGAATAATTCTTAGCTATTTTTTTTCTTTACAGGAAAAAAAAAAGGGAAATTCTTGAAACAAGTTTTTCAACGCGGAAAATTTTTAAAGAGGAAAGATGGGACGTTATAAATATTTTCCCGACAGTTTCGGCAAGTTTTTCCCCCGGTTTCAAGGGCTTTTTTTAAAACGTGGATTAAAGAAGAGAGTAATTTTATCCAGTTTGGTTTTCGGTAGACGACGAAAGTAATGGATTCACGCTTGAGCTAGTATAACATATCCCAAATTATATAAAAGGATTAATAGTTACAGAAGTTATGTATGAGAACAAGAAACTGTCGACAAACCGGAAATAGCGTTCGAGAGATGACATCCCCCACGTTCCTGGCTAAATTATTACGTTTTGGGAGGCGATTTACGATGCATTCCATGCAGGCGGATGCAATTATTCATGTTTTGGAAGGAAAAAAATTTGTAAAGGTAAAAAATGGTGAATAGCTTATAATTTATGATAATTTAAATTTTTTTTTTTTTTTAGCTGCCAAAAATTTTTATCGATTTGCAAAAGGAAAATTCCGACATTCATTTTCCGGTTTTTAATGGTCCATGACTGATGACCAAAATATGACGAGTCACCATGACGTCTACGTTTTGGTTGGGTACCTACACTTAAATGACTCACAACTTTGGGTGGCTGAAGTGTCGTTAATAAATTTTGCCCAAATGTCAATTCAATAGACTGGCCCTACTTTTGGCATTAAAAAAAAAAATACCTCGAAACTTTCATCAGCATTTTCCTCCCCTTTCAAATCGTTTTCGGAAATTTACTTTTCTAAAAACCGTTATTTGAACAAACTTTGCAAAGAAAAGGGTGAAATGTTAATATAAAAGACCAATGAGTTTTTGAGGTAACATTTTGACGTTTTATGTTTTTCTTTTCTTTCATGTTCATTCTTTTCTCGTTTTTGCTAAACGGACAATCCTTTCAGTTTTTCTTTAATTTAGAAAATCGATTTTTTCCCTCTTTGATTCCAAAAAAAAAAAAAAAATCATATTTTACTACACATTACGGGAAGGACAAAAACACAAAAAAAAAAAAAAAAAAAACAACCCTCTCCTGTCGTCCCTTTTTCTCCTATTGATATCACCGCAAATAAAGTGAAACGAGTATATCTTATCTCGATCTTTTTGGAATTTATACTGGAGGGAAAATATTTTCCCCCTCGACATCATTATTTAATAAACAAGTTCATTAAAATTTTATGGGCAGATATTTTAAATTTTATCAACTGTTTTTGAACTTTGGGGGGGCTCGTGCAACGTAAAATACGATAAATTCTATATACTTAAAAATTTTTCTTAGGAAAATGAAAAAAAAATCAAATAAAATTTTTTTTTCTCCTCTTATTTTTTTTTTTTTTTTTCTTTTTCTGAACAAAAGGAGAAAAAAATGATTCGAGAAAATAAGAAATGGTGGAAGAGAGGTGGTGATACGATCACTCATTGCAGCGGGAGTCTATAAAAATAAATCTATTGAAAAATTGGAATCTATTATTTCTGTTTTATTCGGCATGTTGTGATAAATGGGAGAGATCAAGGTAAAGGGTTGGTTATTTATAAGACCTTTTGGACGGACATTTATAGGTGGAATAATAGAAGGCATCAATTCATGTCAACACGCACAAATCCAGCCCTTTGTCGGAACAAACCTTTCCCTTAAAATGTGGAGGATTCTATTACCCTACTATTAAAAGCGAATGTTTGCTCCTTTCGAATAGAATTCTAGGAAAAGGAAGGTGATTCTCTTGACAGAATTTGTCTTCCGAGTAATGTACTTGTTTGGGAGTCTGGGAAGAAAGTAAAACTATGTGGGGACTGAGTTGCATAGCAATTTACTTGTAAGACATATTCTATTTGAAAATTAATGCTCCATTGAGCCGCTTTGTAAGCCTATACACCCCCCCCCCCCCTAATTCCGCCATTAATAACTGAAATATTTTAAAACTCCCTCGTCTTGGATTAAAAAATATAATTTTGCAACTTATTTTGCTTTAACAAACCATTTTTCGAATCTAAAAAATTTCCTGCTTTTTAAAAAATTATTTAAGAGGAAGCTTTAGTGAATGCTGGAAGAAATGACTGTTTTGCCTAATACTCGATTTTCAGGGAAGAAATTCTTTTAAGGTATCCAACTAATCCCTTTAATACATATTATTTTGTATTTTCGGTACAAGTTTCAACTTGTCCCAAGTAAATAAGAAACCGGAAAACGAAATTTAATTTTTTGAAATTATTTTTCGGCTGCACATACATTTTAGACAAGATGAAACTTGCACTAAAATTTGCAAAATGCCCCAAGCCACACCGTCTGACACCAGGTGACATCAAGGAAAGAAATTGGATTCCTAAAAATTTGGATTTTTTTACCATAAATTGAATATGAGGAAATAAAAGATCCATTTCCTCCTGTACTCGCTGAAGCTTCCTAATTTCTACATTTTACCTTTTTCACTATTTCAAAAACATTTGACGACATCAGTGGAAGAAGGAGGCTGTTGAACCTCTCGAAAATAAATTCAGACAACGGGCTATTTTCTGTTAAGAGGAAAAACTATCGCCTTTTATAATATTATAAAAGCCGAAATCTCTAAAGTCCTTAACTTTTATGGACAAACAACATTGAGAGAAAAAATTTTCGTCGAATGCATGAGCCGAATGGGCATCGAACCCACATCTACCGTTTGCCGTTATTTTCTGTTGTTTATTTTGGACGCCATTTTGATTCCGACAGAATTTTTAATCATTAAATTTAATTTTATTCATTTACTATTTGTAAACAAGCAGCAGAAAATGTTAGATCCTCTTTCGATTTTCATTCATTGACTATAGTTTTTCGTTAGAAACTGAAAGGCCTCCTTCTTCCACTGATGTCTTCATTTATTTGAATTTTTTTACGGGTAAAAGAATGTGCTAAACCTCCCCAAATAGATTTTATAAGATCTATATTTTATTATTGGTATGTTTGAATCGTTTATTGCAAAAAGGAGTCTTGTCCACCATTTTAGAAAATGGAAAAAGTTTGTTTTGGTTTGATAACTTATATATGTTTACATTCTGAAAAATCAAAACAAACCATTTCCTTTTTTTAAAAATGGTGGACAAGATTCCTTTTTGCAATAAACGATTCGTTTTCTATTATTATAACATAAATGTGTGCATGTCTATTATTATAACATTTAGTTATACATATGTTATATGAATAGACATGCTATAATAAAATAAATGTTATAATAATAACAACATTTAGTTTATTACTTTGGCATTTATGTTATAATAATAAAAAATATATCATCTCCCTACCTGTATCATTGCTATGTAAATAAACCAATGTGGCAGACTGCAACATGGCGGACAAGATGACCGTGATATGCATTACTCGCTAAAGTTGTGTCACGTGACGGGGTGTTCTATTAGACTCAAAAGTCGATATCACTTTGCATAAGCTTAATATAGTGAATTTTTTTCATACGGGGAAATAGCATTCTGGGAAGAATGTTGTGGGAAGAATGTTCTAGAGAAATTTAAGAAAACGTGACTCTGTATAAGATTATTATTGGGCGTCCGGTCAATTTATGGTCCGAAAATCTGAATAAGAATTTAAAGTAGTAGTTCCATATTTTTACAAATAGATGTCTCTGCTCTGTCTTTTTCAAAAAATTATTAATAAAATAATTGAAAATAATTAAAAATAATTATAAAAAAGGGATATTTAATCAAGTAAAACACTTTAAAATATCTTAAATGACTTCATAGATTATTTTCAAAATCAAAATATAATCATTTCACCTTTAAAGGACGCATATTTAATTTTATTTGTTAAGGTCCACTGGCGTCGGAAATGTTTTTCCGATTCACATATAAACCAGATCGTACCACGGGCTGGGTAGCGCTCGATCGGATATTCTTATCGAACTGCTGTGGACATTCTTCATTTACATTTAGAAATCGTCGCCTTGTGATTACTAAGTGTGTATTTGTTCGGTGCTTTGCCGTTCACCATGGGGAAAGACTATAGCAGTGAAAAGGATTTACCGGTAATTAATTTTTCGTACTCTTTTGTACGTTGTTTACAGTCTTCGTAAAGCGCACTCCGTCTCGAAAGCGTTTCGAAGCGTTTTTGAGACGCAGTGCTCTTTACTGGTCTGGGAGGGGGTGAAACTGGTGATCACATCATGGTTAGCTTACTGATGAAGTCATATCTTCATAAGTTAAGCATTATGTGATCCAAAACCAAACTTGACTTCTCTATGTAGTCATATTTGGTCTGTGTTTACAGTGTTGCTCTGTAAACCAACATTTTTTTGGAAAATTTTCTTTGAAATTTTCCTTTAAATCTTCTTTCGACTTTGTTACCGTTACCGAGTCGATTGAAGTGGTACTTAAACCCTTTACTTAATCCTTATTTTTTTCTTAGCCGAGAAAGATTGAATGGTTCAACGAACTTCAATATTTGCTCGTAGACGATACGGAGCTGGTAGCTTTGGGGCAGCAATTAGTAGAAGAGCCAGAAGAAGACAACGGGGAAAAAGAAGTAAATGAACCCGAAGACAATGATGAAGATCCAGATTCTAAGCATGAAGAAGTGCAACAGGAAAATGAAGATGGAGACGATGAAGAAGAGCCAGAAGATTCAGAAGAACCAGGAGATCCAGAAGACTCGGGAGTGGGGGATGAAGGAGAAAAATAAAGTCACGGAGGGAATTGTACATTTAGCATATAAGTTTAGATATAAGTTTAAAATTAAGTGTAATTTTTTAATGAATGTTAAAAGGAAATGTAACAGAATAAGGAATAAACCATTAGTGGAAAATAAAATTTGTTACATTTTCTTGAATCATGTTTTATGTAAATTCAAAATTGCTTCTTTTACAAAGTATTTGATCGTGAAAATAACTTTTTTTAGAATTTGATGTGATTTTGTGTATTGTGATTTTTTTTTTGAATTTCGAAACCAAAGACTGGTTGACCAATTTTTTATACCTTAGAACAATTCAATGATTCCACGCAACATGTTATATTTGAGTTAGTTTTAGCAATGTGGACACTTCCATTTCATAAGCAGTAAATTTATTTATATAACCGCGCGACCTTTCGTTTTTGAAACGGTTGTCTACTACTAAGCTACTTCGAAATTTTAGGAAAAATTTTCGAAATATAAATAGATTTTTTTTTAATGATTTTAAAACCGGCATAGAAAAAGAAATGTTGAACCAGGGACTAAAAATAAATATTTTTAAGTATGTATTTAAGTAAGTTTAGTTGTTGTTTACATTACAGAATATTAATTTTAAATAGCTCCATTGTTTGAATTTTTTTAAATCTGATAAGCAAAAAATAAACATGGCTTTACTTTAAAAAGAAAAAAAAAATTTACTGTAGAAATCTCGATTTAATAAGAAAAAAAATAATGTGGGCCATATTTTTGGAAATAAAAGAAGTTTGATATGGTTTTTATAATAGCAAAAATGTAGTGGGGTCGTCTATGTATTACATAACTGCCTGGAGGGGGGGGGGGGGGAAGGGAGAATTGGGCCATGTGTTACGTCATTTTAAGTTAAAAATGGTTTCAATTTTATTTCAAAAAAATCTTTCTTGGTTATTCTTCAAAATAAGAAAAAATAATCAAATTTTGTAACTCGTAAAAACTGATTAAAATTCACCATGAAACTGAAAATTTTTTTGACTTCTAAAAACAAAATTTTAATTTTAATTTTCCAACAAACCAAAAACTGCTTTAAGGCAGGGGGGGTGTAATTCTCTCAGCTGGGATTATCGGTATATGGATCAAAGAGGGAACCGGGAAGATGTTCAGTAAAAGAATACACCAGAGGCACTCGAAGAGTGGACTTGAACCACCGACCTTCCGTTTTCATGACGGCTGCTCTACCACTGAGCTACCTCGGGCTCTGATGCATCTCTTACTGAACTAGGTTACATAAGGTGTTAGGTGAATACTGCGAAATTTTCACGGATATGACTTGCTATATGCTAAGTATAAACAACACAATCAATTTCAAGTTCACTATTTTTTTTTTTTTTTTTTTTTTTTTTAATTTAAAAATTTAAATATTTTTCAGAGGGGGGGTTAGAAGATTAGAATCGGTGTTACGTAATAACGAAGGGGGAAGGGTTACAAGTGGCATTACTGGCGTGTTACAAGGGGGTGGGGGGGGGGAAGGGGTAAAAAAGTGGCCTATTTTGCGTTACGTAATACATGGAACGACCCATATAGTACAGGTCAAAACAAAATGTTATAATGTCTCAGAGATTAAAAATGGCTGACAAGGGGCCATCCATAGTATGTATTTTTTGACGCCCTCCTCACGTGTCATTAAAAGTAAGCTTTATCAAATATTTCCCTTGCCTAATGGCTTTTCGTAGTATTTAAATAGCCCAAATTTTTTTTTAGGATCCAATGCGGATGTTTTTATTAAGAATTTTTTTATATTGGTAATTTTAAAAAAATTTTTTTTGATTTAAAAAAATTTAAAAAATTAAAATTTTTATAAAATTGAAAAAAAAAAAAATTTTGTTCTAAAATTAAATTAAAGGTAAAATGTCACGTGAAAAAAAAATACAGAAAATAAATTAGAGTGCGAATGTGGATTTGAATTGAGGATTAGTCAGTCACGAATCCAATGAGCCATTTTAAGATTAATTTATTTATTAAGTACGGTAGTTCCTTTGGTTAATCAATAAATTTATAATTAAATTGGACTTAAATTATGAAATTACTTATAAAAAATACTCGGATGAAGCTGTGGATTTTTATCATTGCTGATGCCAATGTTCGGCTCTTATCATCATAAAATATACTTTTTATTTTTTCAAATTACCGCATTTGTCTCGAGTTAGAAAAAAAAACCATTAAAATACCAATCGAATTCTCGCTAAAACTAATTTTCTTCAAATTGTCTTTCATCTAACCCATTAAACTGTTTCAAGGTCGTCAAAATTGTTATTTCAAGAGATGGGGAGTGTAATATTTTGACGATAATTCCAAAACCCTTCTCCCATCGGAAGATCTCAATGCGATCAAAGATTATTTAATTAGGGCACAATTCCAACTCTCTAAGCTTATTAATTAGTAAATTGAAGACTTATGCAAATATTGATCCACATTTTATTTACGTTTCCCGGCATAAGCTCCCCGTTTTTAAAAGTATTATTATTTTAACTACTGTGTCTCATTTTTTTTAATTTGACTATTATCATTAAAAAAAAAAAAAAAAAAAAAAAAAAAAAAAAATACAGTAACGTTTAATAAAAAAAAAGTGAGTAACAATCAAATTTACGTGAAAGATTATCCTATTTTCAAAAAAAAAAAAAAAAAAAAACGGGGGAAAACGTAAATTGTAAAATCCATTTTTCTTTGCACAGAATTCATGCTTGGCGTATTTTGAATTCGAGAAAATTTATTTTTCTGATTTGATTTTATCTAATAAGATAAACAAAAATAGGTTGTTTAGAGATTTAGCAATCAGCAAATGTGACTTCAAAAAATGTGAATGAAAAAAAAAGATAAAAAAATTTTTTTTCGTTAAAAAAACGGTGTAGGCAATTTTTCGTGAAGAAAATCGTTTAGTTTTCCTTGTTCGTTAAAAAGTTACGTAGTTTTTACTTGATTAAAAAGAATCCAAAGTCCAACATCACGTCTTAGCAACTTGCGGGAAAACCTTGCGGCTTCTGAATTTTATAGCCTTAAGTTAAAATAATTTCGGACTATTAAGCGTTTTCGTCCTCTTGTTTGTCTTCCTGTCAGTTCTGTTAATATTAAATAATTTTTTTTTTTTTTTTTTTTTTTTTGGGAGGTTTTGAGACCAGGAGTAGGGTGGCCTTTATTTTACGAATTTTTGAATTTTAGTGAACGCACCCTCTAATTATTTTATAGTAGGCTAACCGAAAGATTCCCTGAATTTTTTCTAGATTTGTATGTCGTTTAGCCGTGTCCCCGGGGAGCTCAAAATTTAGAAATTCCGGTAAAGACCAAAAAATCAAAAAATTGATTTTTATGTAAAAATTTTGTCAAAATTTTAAAAACATTTTTAATGTTTCTTCTTTCAAAAAATATTTTATAAATATTAATATTTCTTTTGTTTGCTTATTGGGTGGATCCGTATACTTTTTGGGGAAAAGCTCCAAGTTCTGTACGTTACAGCCTTCCTTTGTTTTGAATGCTGAACAACACTGTGTAACAAAAAAAAAAAAAAAAAAGGCCAACTCCATTTTTTTTTTTTTTTTTTTTTGCAACTACAAGCATAACAACTTAAATGTATCGCATAAAATATTCTTTTTTATACTTTCAGTCAAAAAAGCACAGAAACAAGCTCCATCGTCAGAGAGAGAAAAAAAAAAAAAAAAAAAAACGCTGTTAGCTGTAACGGTCATTATGAAGTTTGCTTTTCGATCAAGAAGCAGAACGAAGAATTCTCCAGGGAAACATAACAGTGAGGACAAGTCTTTACTCTTCCACACGTTGGTAGTCCCATATATATTTAGGGGTTACAATGAGCTTGTCTACCGAATCCTTTTTACTTTCTAATGAAAATCATTTCACCCGTGGAACTTATTTCTCTTTCACGAAATCCCCCGAAAAGCGCCTTTATTTTGCTGATTAGGCATCAAACTCCCACGCGTGTGCATGAATTATCTAAACGGCATTTTTAAGGCGTTTTAAAAATAATTTTTTTTTTTTCTCCGAATATTTATACAACAACCGCCGCTTTTTTTTCGTTATAAACCGATTAAAATATTTACGGCTGGAAGGAAAAAAAGAAAAAAAAATCCAACTTGAAAAGATTTAGTTAGATTAAAAAATTCCTCGAAAATTTTCGCTTGTGTGTCAGTCCCATCGATTTTTTTTTTTAGCAGCGGATAATCTCAAGAAAAACGTTGGGGAAGCAAACAAAAACTAATTGAAAAAAATAAAATTTCAATTAATCTAATTCGTACAAATTTCATTTTCGCATTTCATGTTTTTCTAAAAGACGGTTGTCACGCCGACGGATTTTGTAATTTTTTATCGCTTTAGAAAACTGGGAGAGTCGTTATTTATCGCGCGTGGAAATATCTCGAGACATAAAATAAGGATTAGAAAAGAAAAGCTCTATGCTTGATTGAGCTGTAATAACGACGCGAAATAATCATTAAATGAGGAAGGGGGAGCGATTTGAGGGGGAGGGAAAGAGAGAGGGTGGGAAAAAAATTGGATTTATAAAAAAAAAAATAAAAATCGGATTTTTGGTGTTTAATCGCGGCGGTTATTTCTTCATTAAAATTTCACACCGTTTTGATAAAAATCAAAAAATCGTTTTTATTTTTTTGTTATCAAAGTTTCAATATCAGTTTTCCTCCGTGAACTCGGACCGGAGGAAAGATGGTGCAGATGAGAAAGCGAATAGGGGAGTCTAATCTCGTTGTACGTCAGAAATAATTACAGGAACAATTTTTCTATATTTTGACGACAAAAGATAGAGTGCTCGCTTGGGAAGGTCGAGGAAAACCTGTTGGGAAATCGAAATGTTCTTTTTAATTCATTTGAACGTTAATTATCCAATGAAATACGGGAGCTTTTTAATTTTTTTATCTTTTCTTTATTTTCCTGTTCCTGAAACCGAATTGATAACAAACGAACGACTTGGGAATTTAAAAAAAAAAAAAAAATCCCGTTCCCTGGGCATTCGTAGGTTTTATAGAATTTTTTCAGTTAATTTTGTTTTAGTGTTTTTCATGTTTTTAAACGTGGTTCTGGTTTTTTTTTTTTTTTTTTTTTTTTTTTTAATATTTTACAACGATCGACAGTCGTTTATTTAAATATTTTCGTTCGAGCAAAAAACGGTCACAAATTTTTTTTCCCCCTTCATTTTGGTCAAAGGGTAAAAATCGTTTTACACGATTCATATTCATAAGGCAAAGGTAATTAAAATCGAAAGTCGAAGGTCAAACAGACCCTCGAAGTGGAAGAGTAAACAATTTGATAGAAAGGCAGACGTGAGCCGTTGCACGTAAATCTAAAGCAGTAACCTTTTTTTTTTTTTGTTTGTTTTTTTTAACATGAATAAAACAGAATGCAATGAAATACAAAGAATCATCAGGAGGAAAAAAAGGGCCTGGTCAATTATTTCGGGGATTTGAATTTCACATTTCAAATATTAATTTAATCTTTAAATAATTAAAACAATTCTTTTTTCAGGTTCAAAACTCCGAAATTTTTCGGGGATTTGATTTTTGGGTTTATAATGAATCATTTTAATTTTAATGACATAAAATTGGAGAATGAAATCGTACAAATTTTTTTTATATACGCGGTTTTCTGAAGCTCACGCGACTCGAAGTTTCGCTGTTTAGCTTACGACGAGTTAAATGCGATGCGAAGAGCGAAGTACATAAGCTAAGTGACTATTTAACTGTACTACTAATATTTACTTTATCGTGAGGTTTTAAAAAATATTTCAGAAAAATTTGTACAATTTCACTCTCCAATTTTATGACATTAAAATTAAAATGGTTCATTATAAACCCAAAAATCAAATCCCCGAAAAATTTCGGAGTTTTGAACCCGAAAAAAAATTATTTTAAATATTTAAAAATTAAATTAATATTTGAAATGCGAAATTCAAATCCCCGAAAAATTATTTCGCAGACTCTAAAAAGCTGCTATCCGGACAGCAATGGATCGAGAATTTGAAGTAAATAAAAAAATCCATAAGTTTTTTTCAAGATTTTTAAACTTTTATTCAAATTTAATTATTTATTTATTTAAATTTTCACAAAGGTGCGACGAAGTGACCTCCTTTGTTTATACAGAAAAAAATTAAAAATTTTCGGTGAAAGGAGGTGTGGAATCAAGAAGCACAAATAAAAATTGAATATTAATTAAACAGAGAGAAAATTTTAAATTCAATTAAAAATCATTTCAATATATATCAAAAAGTAACTACAACATCAAGTTAATAAGGTTAAGGCAAAAATAACAGGAATGTGGTTTTTTTTCATCCTTTTCTCGATAATATAAAAAGAATTAAGCTGCATGCATATTTTAATTCTTTTTTTTGTTCCATCTACAAAAAGCAAATATGTATTTAATTTTTTTTATATTTTGATTATGTTTTTTTCTTAATTTTGTAATTTTTTTAGAATTTTTTTTTTCTTTATTTACTTAAAAGCAAAAATTAAAAAAAAAGAACAACCGATTAAAAGGAGATCATTTCCGCCTAAATTAATTGAAATTCCACACCGACTGTCACCTTTTTAAAAACAAACATTAATTTTGAGAATTAAAAATTAAAAAAATTTCAATGGAGGACGATAATTGATCACAATAATAGAAAGCAAAAAAAAAAAAAGGGGGTAGGGGGAACGAGAAAAAAAATTAACACTGAACAAACACAAGGAAAGGCACACCTTGTATCACAGTATTTATTAATTATTTCTTAAATCGCTTTGATATATATATTTTTTTTTTTTAATTTTGCATTTTACAAAGTATTCACGGAGGTCTACGTTGTTTTATTTTTTTATACAAAGTATTAATTTTCCCGGAGATCAAGTAAAAACGTTTCAATACATCTTCGCTTAGTGGAAGAAATAAAACTTTCTTTTTTTTTTAAATAATAAGTACTTTTCTAAAAAAAATTATTGCTTTAATAATTTTTGGGAAGATTTCTAGGAATGTTTGTTGGATTTTTTTTTTTTTAAATAAATTTTTTGGCACAATATTTGAACAAAAATAAAACAAAACTAAAAATATTCCTTTTAAAATTTTTTTTACATATATCACAAAAAAAAGCGATACTTGATCTCCGTTTTTTTTGGAAGAAGCACACGAAATTAAGTTCATAGTCCATTTAAAAATTAAATTTAAAAAAATAATAAAAGGGCCGTAAAAATGGCTTCTTTTAAACCAAAGTAAAAACAATCCGTTAATATTGCTGTAATTAGTAGTAATTTTCATTGTTTTCGGT